>OX235273.1:93914414-93988406 GCA_944472155.2 Trichobilharzia szidati
GGAATGTGGCAACTCGAACTGCTGCACTTCGGTGTCAAGTTCTATGTTGAATCCAGGCAGCCAGCCAGCTAGTAGCCCAAGTGGTCTAGTGGATAACGCTTTGGCGTTTGAAACTATGGGCACTTGGTTCTAGCCTCGGTGGGAACATCATCACTCATTGGGGAATGCAGGTACATCCAGCTGACGAGTCCCAAATAGGACGAAATGCGCGTTATCCTGGATTCCACTGCTAGTCACCATCCACCAATTAAATACCTTTCATATTGTTCTTCTTTGTCTTCCTATTATGTTTTCCATGTTGTTTCTGAAGTATCGTTCATTAAATCCATCTGTCTGATATTCTTAGCGCTGACACATATATTTATATCTGCATTTATATACTACTCATAAATCTTGTCAGCAGTACACGTCACAGTTGTAGTAGTACTATTTACTAGATAATATTGTTTAACATTTAATGAATGATTTAATAGGCAGTTACATTTCCAATAAAGATTTTCACCGTCACTATTATCTTAGAGACTCTACGAACATAACAACAACGGGTGGGAGTGAAAACTTCATATACAAAGTTGGTTTTATATGACTGCTAAATTACATTTTTTTAAACATTCTCTTCTACAGGAACAACAAACAAACAAGATTTAAGGAATTCTCTAATTTTAATCCCCTCCATTCACAAAAGAGAAGTGTGCTAAGTAACAATAATAGGGGAATAAAATTCACACAAAACGATAGGCAAGACAAAAAAATATACAAATAAACAAAATTGTACCTGAAATAAGTTTTGAACTTAAACATGTAACACTTACAGCATCTAAACTTTGCAAACGAAAGCCATAGGCGATACCACGTCGAGAACTATTCATATAATTACCGAAAGCCAGTATAATTTCTAAAATAGCTCTAAATTTACAACTCTTTTTCAAGGCTAATGAAGCAGATTGTACAGCGGCAATTTTCTGAGGGATGAGGAGAAAAAAGATAAATAATGCAGAAAAAAGAGATTGATTAAATGTTTAAAAAATAAATAAAGCATACTCACCAAACCATTTTTCTTCGATTAGAAAAATAACTAGCACATCTGTTGGAAATGTCTACTAAAATTCTTACTTAACTGGTATAAATGAATGAGTCATGCATTACTGATAACTAACAACTGCAAAGAAAAGTCATGCAATGTGAACATTTCTCAAAAATCACTGTTAACAAAGTGTAATATGGTTTAAGATAGAGTGACTATAAAGCGCAAATGAAATAACACGCTTGAACTCTTGACAATGTATATATCTCGTTTGTTTTTTTTTCAAAATTTCTCTGACTACATACATTGAGGTGTGAAAAGGATACGAAATGGATATTTTTTAAAAGATCAGAAACAAAGACTTTGTGAAATTTGACTAATGACTAGGACTTTGGAAATAATGATATTTTACGTCAAGTTTAAGTAATATGCACTATTATTATTATTATTATTATTATATTCTATGTCCCTTGGATTCTGTGTGACACATAGTGCTTTAGTAGCACATCTCCATTTCAGTCTGTTCACTGCTGTTGTTTTTTTCAGCTGACTCTTCGCCCGCCAAAAATCATTCAACTAATCTTCATATGGTCGCCTCTATTAGCTAAGTAACTGTTTCCAAAATAGGACTTTGTACAGAAAAACTTACTGTCAAGGAATTCATGGGCTGATGAGGTCATGTTTTGGTTTGACCACCACCAACCACTAGCTCTTTTCCATTGACTGTCGAGGAAGGCGATGGATAGGGATGCATGCGTAACACATCTCCTAACCATCTCAATCGGTGCGACTTCATAATCTTGTCGATTGATTTCCCCTCCTTACCTAGCACTCGAAGCAGCAAAGACAGGACTCCAGGTGAACATAGACAAGATGGAAGTTATGAAAATAACCAACCAACCAACAACAACAACAACAGCAAAATCCAGAGCCAATCACCATCAACGGGAGGGATTTTAAGGAGGTTACTTCATTCACTTGTCTAGGGAGCATTGTCTCAACTACAGGAGGAACGGACGAGGATGTCAAATCGAGAATCGGGAAGGCGAGAAACACATTCACCAACCTCAAACCAATCTGGGAATCTTCCGCTGTCACTCAACATCAACAACAAAATTCGGATTTTCAATACAAACGTCAAGTCAGTCAGTTCTTCTATACGGATCAGAAACTTGGCCAGTGTGTCACAAAGAATATTTCCAACAGCCTGTTGCAGACCTTTACCAACAACAACTGTCTTCGCTCTATACTGAAGATCAGATGGCCGGATACAATCACCAACAAGAAACCAACTATGGGAACAAACAAAACAAGAACCAACCGCCCAACAAATATGCAGGAGAAAGTGGAGATGGATTGGACACTCGCTGAGGAGGCCGCTGGGTGACATCGCGCGTCAGGCCATAGCTCGAGTGGAACCCGAAAGGAAAGCGGTGAGTGGGACGTCCAAGGGTGACATGGAGGAGATCATGTGAAGAGGAGTTGAAACAGCATGGAATAACATGGATGCAGGTGAAAAGTACAGCAGAAGACAGAAGCAAGTGGAGACGTGCAGTTGAAGCCCTATGTTCCACTAGGAACCCAAGGGAACAATAATAATACCTAGCACTAGACGCCTAACCTCAATATTACCTACTTGATTATACCACCTGACATAGGAGATAAAACTCAGATACCCATGATCAAAGAAACCTAGCCTATTCACGTCTGCTATGTGAATGTTTCATTCACAATGTACCCGGTTTTGAAGAAATGAACGGAAATTAACTATTTGAAGAGTGGCTATTCAGTCATTATTCTCTGCCGGAGAGCTGTAAACACGCAGTGTATTCATCGCGCTTATTTTCTCTACCCGCCACCGATTACAATCATAACACAAATTTAGACAATCTACTTTTGGGGCTACTTTACCTAGTAACAGTAAAGTCAGATGGACCACGTCTCAATGCATTCATTAACTCAGAAAATTTACTAAATTTCACCAGTTATCCTAATCTATGATTCAAGGCTGTTAAAAACTTTAACTGAAGTTTTAATGACAGATTTGAAATATGCTATAGGAAATAATGTTTATCATATTCCAATTTCGAAAATGTTTCTTCAAAGGTTACATTTCTGTACCAATCAGGATATATATATATATCCCGTAGAGTGCAGTGAGTCAGTGTACGACATGAATGCATGCGATGCAATCATTCTCGGCTTATGTACTTTACTGGAGGGGGTTTGTTTTGATAATCATCAAACCTGACAGTCTTTCTATACATGTAGTTGATGCCCACCGCTAGGAAAACATCACTTACATCACTAAATGTAAGCAATGCTTCTCGCTTGAACTCTGAAAGCACTACTGAACTGCCTTCCTATCACACTTGATTTCCATAGTTGAATGATTTGTTAGCTGTAGTGACAATGTGATGAATAGAGATAACATGATCCATAACAAATAAAGTGATGCCTGTGAACGCATATTCTTATCATTCGCATAGTCATATCAACAAGTGTATTTTTATTCTGCTCACTTCATAAATTGACATTCATTGTATATTATCACATTATCATTTATACAAACAAATCCGATAGTGTTTAGAATGAAAATTAACACCTACATAAATGCTCACACAGGTAAACGTGTGTCGATGAACTATTACTGAGTAAAACTCAAGTTTATTCAATAATGTAATAAAAATAATAATAATAATGATAACAGTATGTATGTGTATCAACTATTATCATTACCTAATCGCTAATCACTACAGATCTGTTACATAAGAGTAATAGAGAAAAGTAACCTTTAACACTCACTCAATCAATCATTGTATCGATCATAATATCGTAACAAAAATAAATACAGTGAGATACAACTGTCTCAAACACAAGTATTACTCTTGTACAGGTGTATTTCGTGTCATATGATTTCGAGTGAAAAAAAAGTTAACAAAATGTAATATAATAGATTAGAAAGCTGAGTAATCAAATATGTACAACAGCATTCGACTAACTAATACCAGTAAGACATTATTGATTACAAAGGAGTGAATATCAGAACAGGAAACTTCAGATTGCTGTTTGATTCCACGAAGAAAAGAAAAACACGACAAAGACTGTTTCTTGTGAGATTAGCTACACCCAATAGTACGGCACCAACATTTGTAGAAACAAGGTGTTGATTCTTACAGTAGACGGTATTGACACAAACGTAGTATTGCCCTCATTTATCTTCTATACTTACAACACTATACTCGGCTTTGTCTATAAACCTGTTGCACAAGGCCTTTAATATTTTTCTTGAAATAAGAGCATATAAAATTTTTTAGTATTTCCTTGAGTTTTGAGTGGAAGGCTTCACCAGTGCATTTCTATTTCCCTCTGCTCTGAGACGTCCTTGTATACTGACCCATATACTTTCATTCCCTTTATTCACTCATAGATCAAAGTTTAACTCGCTGTTTCCCATCCAAGTGCCAGTTGACGGCCTAGCGCGTGATATCCCTCAATGGTCTTCTCAACATAGCTTCATCAATCCAACTCCATTTGTTGGCCAATAGTTTCTTCATTGTTTCGTCGCCACCATTCCTTACTGATCATCTTTGATAACCAGTCATCTGATCTTCTGCAGCGAGTGAAGACACCAGTTGATAGTTGTCTGAAGCCTATTCCAACATCTTTTCGTGACACACCAAGTTTCTGAACCATACGGAAGCACTGACTTGGTACCAACATTCGTGTTGAAGATCCAAATTTTGTTCCTTATATAATGAGTGGAGTAGATTTTCACACACAGATTTCAATGAAAGCATGTCTTTGTTTTCTGATACAGCTTTCGACATCGTCACCTGTGCCGCCTATCGGTGAAACGATGCTGCCCAGATAAATGAAAGAAGCGAATTCCTTCCTTCTCCCGTTGATGCTGACTGGTGTTTGTCGTCATTGTTGTCTTCTGTCTGTCTTCTTTATGTTCACTTGAAGTCGTATCTTCGCTGCCTATTGCGTCAAATTTAATTGATTTTCGCCTGTAGATCTTCCGTTTTGTGAGACATTAGACACAAATCATCTACGAGACCCACTGGGGTTTTCATCGGTCTAACGTACTCCTGTCCTCTTGCTCCTCAAAGTCTGTCAGTCAGGCTATTAGCTGACTCCTAGCTTAAAGATAGGTGGCAGTGAAGTGGTAGAGCCTTATTTAGGAAGTTGCATCAGTCAACGCCAGCTGGTTGATCGCTGACGAAATCTCAGCACGAATACAGAAGGCTCGCTTGACATACTCCAGCTTACTATACGTAATATCCGGCTGGCTGTCGACCAAAGGATGTGTACTGCTCAGCAGTAAGTTTGAGCTATGTTGGGAAATGTGAGTCACCTGGTAGGAGTCCTTGGGATGGTAAGAACCAACGGCTGGAGACAGTTGGTGATATGACTCGAAATCATTCTCAGTGATGCAGATTATCATATCCTATGAAACTCTATTGTTCTTCCATATTACTACTCTTTTTCCCTCACACTGTTTATTATCTCTCTTTTGTATCTCTCTTTACTCTCTTCTCTTGCTTTGTGTGCTACATGTATTGTAGCAACTCAAACTGCTGCACATCCGTGCAAAGTTCTACGTTGAAACCAGTCAGTCAGTCTATTGGCTTCAGAACGCTGTCGTTCCCACGGTTACATTCGACAAATGAATCAGGAACATCAGTTTCGTCCAATTCGGAAGTTTCCATCATTTGGACGTACCTGTGTGTCAGTAAGCGGTAGTGTCAATATGGAGACCGGAACACTTCATTAATGTTTCAAACACCAAGAAGTTTTCCACTACAATACTGAGAAATAGTAACCAAGGTGATAACGCTCAAAATTGAAGAATGCTTGAGTTTCATTGCTAGCTACAATCAGAAACAACAACAAATTATGTTCAAGTGTTGGTTCGCAAAGATTTATTGAATCCAAGTTAGATAATCGGCTGACATCAGTTAGAGAACCAATGAAAACCAGGGAGAAGTAGACGGCTGTTTCGTCCTAGTTTGTGACTCTTCATCTGTACACACTCCGGAGATTGAACCCAAAATCTTTAACTAACCTCGGAACGTGAAGGTTTAAGGTTCAGTCATCAGTGAGGCCATGGTTACGTACTGATGAAGGGTCCTATATTAGGACGAAACAATTGTCCAGTACTCTCTGGTTTTGATAGCCATTACTTCACCTCTCTTAAAAATAATGGAAAGACTGCTTTTGCTTAACGTTGAATCTTCACTGAAGGCTTTTAACGACCCTAATCAATTTGCTTATAAGCGTAGTAGGTGTAGTCTCTAGGTTTCTAGTTTAGATAGAGGTGCCAAATATGTTCGGTGTGCCTTCCTAGATCACAGATATACCTTCGACCCTGTACCCAGGCCTCTTTTGTTAAACAAGCTTGCTGCGTCACAAGCACAGTGCTGGATTACGTCATTATTTTTCTGATAGGAAGCAGTACACTGTTTGCAATGAGAAGTCCTCTACTGCTTCATTACGCTGGCTGGTGTTCCTCAGGGAGCTGTTCTTTCTCCTTTCCTGTTTTCCTTCTTCTTACATCACTTGCCCCATTCTGACGAAGCCAATTTTGTCAAGTATGCCGATGACCTAACTTTTCCTATGCCTGTTACTTCTCAGTCAGACTGTTCCAAAATGAATAACTTTTTATCAGAAATTAGTCAGTGGTCCTCGTCAAATGGTCTTAAGCTTCATCCCTCCAAATGTCAGGTGGTTAATTTCACTTTCAGACGCAAGCGCGACTTACATGAACTGGTTAATTTGCACGGTTCCACTATCATAGATGACGCTGAAGTTGAAACCAAATCGAATGCTAAATACCTTGAACTGTGTATTTCCTCTGATCACCTTTCCTGGTCTTCCCAGATCATGTTAGTTTCCAGAAAGATATTTCCTTTGACGTTCTATGTAAGGATGTTAAGACGATCTGGTATCATTCCGTCTCTACTGTTACCGTTTGTTAATTCTTGTATTCTGCCAATACTTCTTTACTGTTTCCCCACCTTAATCTTTCCTGGGCTGCTTAAGAAAGACTTTGTTATACTGCGTAGGGCACTAAAAGCCGTCAGTAGGGCGAGTGGGGTGTTGCTAAGCCAACTCATTAATACTATTGTAGATAGACACTTGGATTCCTGCAAGAAATAAGCAAATATTATCTTTCCAGACTCTGAACATCCTCTCTATACACAACTCTCTTCTCGTATCTCATCGGATAGAACCAGAAGCAACTATGGAAGACTGTATGCTCGGACGACTAAGTACAAGAACTCTACAATACCTTATTTAGTCGGCTCACATTTTCTGTGATGAGAAAAGTGTAAGACAGGAAATTACCAACTTACTGAGGAACTCTTAGTAAACGGCATTGTTTTTTGTTTTCATTATTACATTGTCGTTAATACTTTCACTTGATTTACTTTTATATTCACTTCTTATTGTACAATATCATTAATGTGAATGCCCTATTTTAATTATTGCCACCCCACCCTTCCCCGGCTGTAATGAGAAAATTAGGTGCAAAATTGTATTACATGCTGAAAATTCCATATTTGTATCAATAGTACTGTTTGGAGTAGAGCTATTATCATTATTATTAACTGATGTCAATCCGTGATCTAACTTGAAAATAATTACTTTATCACTCCTTTTATATCACGACAGTGCGTACTGATGAAGAGTCCCAAACTAGGACGAAACAGCTTTCCAGTACTCCCAGGTTTTCCAGTGGTTCTCTAACTGATGTCAACTCATGATGAAATCCTCCATGCAATCCAAGCAAAATCCCTACAAAACCAATACTTGAAGATATACATACATCTATGCAAAAAAAATTACTCACCGAATTTACAACTTTTAAATTATCCTCGAAAGAATTCATGAACAGAATAATCTCCAATCTAGGTCCTAATCGTTCAACTTTGCATAAATGCAATAAAAGACGATCCTCATCTGTAAGATCTTCAATAGGCCGTTGTTCAGTGAATTCATAATTTAAATAGGTTTTTATCTCATCGGCAGTCGGTAGCTGGTGATATATACGATCAGCAACATCTTGACTTAATTCTAAACGATTAATATCATTCCATAGACGTTCAGGTGTATACTTCTCTGATTCTAAATACCGCAACAATACGCCAATACAACTAAAATAAAAGAAAAAAAAGAAGTAGAAAATGTATAGAAGTTTTTTACTGTTAAAACAATTAATCATAAATAATATAACAAATAATACAGCAGATTTATAGTGTAATAAGTTCGATCGGGTAGAGCTACATATATATGAAGCCCTGATTTGTATGTTGGACGCAAAAGTGAGCTAGCTAATTGAACAGCAGTTTCAATTAGTCGACAAAAAACAGAAGGATATGAACCTTGTTTGAACTATCAAATTGTGGGCAGATAGGCAAAATCATTGATCCTTATATTAACAGATGTAGTTCTGTGTCAAGTATACAGGCAAATATGTAGTTCTAGAGTTTCACATACAGCACAGTGAACACCAATCTGTATCACAAGACTTAATGTGAAAACAAGGCTGAGAAACAGCAATGTCAGTCAAATGAAATGAAGATATTTTAGGAAAATCCAGCTGTTTGCATTATTCACCCATAGTACTGAACACCCATACCCAGAATACTGCGTACTACAGCTGATGCTATCTGTTGTAGGGGAGTGAACTAATCTAGGTATAAAACCAGATTACTGCTTAAAGAATATAAAAGCAGATCAGTCTCCTGAAGTAGCAATTTATATTTGGAAGATGAGAGACACAGTGCGAAATATTTTCAAAAAGTAATACATCTTATCACAGTCTTCAGTCAACACGAATACATTGAGAGTGAATTTTAAGCCAAATAAGTTATCTCACGTAAAGAAGTCAAATCCTACGAAGTGAAGTGCGAAACTACAGTTATTCAAATAAATAAGTCTGTGTGAAGGTCAACAACACTCAGCATCAAAAATAAGATCCGGATTTTCAACTCCAATGTGAAGTCAGTCAGTGCTACTATACGGATCAGAGACTTGCACTGCGCGTCATAAAGAGCATCTCAAACAAACTACAGACCTTCATTAACAGTTGTCTTCGCTCAATACTACTCAAGATCAGATGGCCATAAAAGATCAGCAACAGAGATCTCTGGCAATGAGCGAACCAACCCAGTAGGAAGCGATTGTGAAACAAATAGGCAGGAAGAAATGGAGATGGATTGGCCATACTCTGAGGAAACCATCAAGTGACATCACTAGACAAGCCATTGCTTGAGTGGAACCCGAAAGGGAAGCGGCGAGTTGGTCGTCAGTGCAAGGGTGACTTGGAGGAGGTCATGTGAAGAGGAGATGAAAACGTGTGGGCAGACATGGAGCCAGGTGAAGACTCTAGCAGAGAACCGAACGCAATGGAGACGCACGGCTGAAGCCCTATGTTCCTCTAGGAAAATATTTTATACGATTGAATCAAATCAAGCGTGAACAGGCTATCTATGAACATCCCTTAATATGGACATTTCACAGGGTCGCTCACCGTAGTCCCCACCACGACCAGAATTGTTCATTGAATTCAGAATAAAGACGTACTTGTTGAACATCTCTTTCATTAAGAGATATTGTCGAAAAACCTGTAGATCGACGAGGTCAAATCACCATCGGCCTGGTAGAAATGCCTGTGCTTCAAGATTTGATTCGTCGATACATCTGTGATTACAATCAAAATCACAATATTTCCCCCCACGATCATTCCTCTCTAACTGCGGTTGGTTAACTGATGTATACGATGGATATTATAGATTGTATTACTCAAGTTAATTCTACTCTATCAGTCCAAAATAAATCAGTAAAGTAAACAAATTGGTCGAGCAACGAACTTGGTACTAACCTAAAACTAAATAGTCAGATTTTGACTAACACAAGATAGATAAAAAGAATTACAGCAATCTCAAAACATCATTCAAGAGTATCGCTTATTGTTGCCGGTATGCATAAAGTTGGAAACAGGAGAACAATGCGATGATGACAAAATTCACTCTAGGAAATGTTACCCAAGCATACACAAAGTATAACAACAATTAGTACCCTTTTCTTAGTTTCTATGACCAATACACACACAACAATTCGAAACTTTTTCACACAAAATGAATCAACTGTAAAGCATATTACGAAACAAACACGCAGTACAATAAGCTGTCCAGAAAGGTAGGGATTATAACATGACTATATAAAAATGTATATATATCATGTAAACCATTTAACAGACAAAAGTGTCTTAGAGTATTAGGCCATGAATAACCCTAAATATATGTGTGTGTGTGGGGGGTGACACCGCGTCGTTCGTTATTCCAACCAAAATAAGTAATACAGGCATAGAACACTAACTATTGATTGATTGATTGATTGAAAGTTAAGCACTGATAGTTATACCACGATAACATTCAGTTTCAATGCACTGATCATTTTAAAACACTGCAGATAAAGTACAATAGGAGGTGGTAGTTAAAAACGGAATATGAGAAAAACATTTAGTTACATAAACTATAATATACATAGTTTAACAGTTAGTCAGTCACATTAACCGAGTTTAGTTTTATATCCTGTTTTTAGGTAATGATAAAAACAATTAAATTCGACAGTACAACACTGCGCATGCATGCATGCGTACTCTTACATGCATGCACATGTAAACGTATCGATAAGTTCACTGTTCATTATACTTTAGTGCTAAAATAATCGTAAGATATAAACCTACTTTACAATACAAAAAAAGCTTATTTTAAATACAAGTCATGTGTATATACAGAGTAAAGAAACACCTGCTGGTGTCGACTAAATAAATGTGAAAATCTGTAACATTTTAACCACCACCTTACAAAAATACAATTAAAGTATAAGATAGAAGGCAGGATTGGAGATGTGGCTCATTGCCTTAAACACTCGGTTTTCAGCTGATGATGATAGGTCATAGGATTGAGTCCCACTCCACCTACTGCAGCAGTCTGGGTAACTGGGTAGTAGAATCAAGCCTCATACGATAGCTGTGGCTAATAGCCTGGTACATGAAAAAAACATTCGGCGTGACTGACACAAGAAGAAAAGATTGAGCATCCTGCATAATAAGCAGCACACTCACAAGTAACAGGCGACCGAATCAATCCTGCATTTTCAAACAACGCGTTAACACAGATTTGACGTGGTGACTCCTCCACAGAAGCTCAAGTTTACCGACTAATCACCTCACTTTTAAATAACACGTTTATTACCACAAAACTGATGACGTCTCAAGCACAAATTATTGCTTATAATCATATCAAGTCACTCATACAACTTTTGTGTTTGATTGATATACATGAGTAAAATTGATTAGACATTTGAATAGAATCAATATAAGATAAAGTACATTCAGAAATCATATTAGTGTTATCAATCAAATACAATCAGATTGTATTTGTATCAGGTCAGGTGAGAATGAGACCTGAAAGCTGTTGGTCTAACGATTGGTGGCAGAGTTCGACGGACAGGCAGCTGACGATTCAGAAGTTCCGTGCCACAAAGCTGGGACCGGGCGGAGACCCGCTAGTGTTGGCGGTGAAGCTGGCGAATCTATTAAGTTGCGCATAATCTGATAGTAAGTGTTATAATTATGCAGTTAAATTTGGAATTCATTTCATTTTTTTAAATGTCTGGAACACTATCACCAAGATAAATGGAACTTTTGTCAACCGGAGGAAATCACGAAGTAGAAGAGTACAAATGACTTGCTATGATATACAACTAAGCCATAAGACCTAAATTTTTATTGGTTTACAATGGAAGCAACACTCTCCTCCCTTTACTTATAATCAGCATTTGGTTTTTGCAGCTGACATAAAACTCAGTTAACGGATGACTAACATTTTAGCTGGCTTAAAAGACAGGGAAAACACTATAATGTAGGAGGACGAAATCCTTAGAAATAAACCCCCCCCTGATTTCAAGCGCAGATGCATAATTGAGAGTCAACCTTAAAAAGAGCTGTATTGAAAAGTAAAACCAAAAAAAATGTAGAAAAAATGCTCTTGTTAACTGATTCCTCTCCCTTTCATTTATCACTAGAGTGTAATATTGCATAGAGTAAATCTAGATACTATACAGCCTTGAGGATGTATGTCTGTCTCTGTGATTATATACACCTCTTGAAATGCTCCCATATGACCGGGCGTCTTACATAGCCTCTCCTGAGGAAGTCCTACTCACTGCCTTCACGTGGCAGAGGTGTTTTCCACCAAAGTGAGAGGGCGAAAGCGGATGCCCGGCGCTCTTCACCGGGTTGACTGTCCATTGGATGGCAGTCTAGGGGAGATGGCTAAACCCTGATTCCAAACCTCAAACGACTGGTGTATGAAGCTCACCGCAGCTCACCGGCAGACGTATGGACAAAGGGCTTGTTGGATGTCCTGGATGTCTGGCCCCATTCAAAAAGGCGTATGAACCGAACTCCGGTCACCGGCTGCCAATGGATAGTGGACTTCCTACTCCACTCCTACTGCCTTGTAGGTCACACTTGGTTGTGTAAAGGCTAGAGCTGCACCCTCAAACAAAAGACCGAGCGATTCTGGGGACATCACTCGTACCAAATTCCCATGAAACTTCATGAACTCTCTTACAAACGATGTCGCAGGGGTGGACAGCTGAAAACATGGCTTGGTACAGTCAAGGCTGATATGGAGTGCCTGGGGCTACAAACCGTCTACGGACTCCGTCTGTGGAACAAGAATTGGATAACCCTGTCGCAAAACCTTGCATCAGATCGCCGCGCCTGGGCAGCGATGATTCGAGATGTTCATGAAGCCGGCTCATCCTCCCGTAGGAGATAGCCGAAGTAAAAGTAAGTAAGTAAGTAAGTAATTTAAAAGTAAACAAATCGGAATCCCCATCCCAACTGATAAAAGTTACACATCTATGTGTATTGAATAAAGAATAAAACTTACCGATGCCTATTGGAATCCATTAAAGACTTCCTTTCCACTTTTTTATTTACTCGACTATCCCTTTGATCTAGTCCATTGACTAAGGCAGTAGATCCTGTCGTTGACTTATTGTCTACTGACTGATTCGACAATTTAAATAAACTCTCAAATTTCTCAGTATCCAAAGTTTCTAGAACAGCTTCATCATTCATGCCAACGAATATAGTACCACGAAGTTGTTGATTTTTTAAAAGAACCCAATTGATTAGTGGCAATTTGTATCGAGTCTGTATAGGCGGTCGTATAGAAACGCCTAAATGGAGCATAATAAAAAAGGAAAATAAGAATAAAGAAGATATACTAATTAATAATTTTTACCTGGCGTACAAATAACCCACACTCAGCCACAGTATCTTATATTCATGGACTCAAAATAAGTTTCAAAAGTGATACAGTTAAGAAAAGAAACTTACCTTCAACACCAGGACCCATTGCACCCATTCCAGGCGCAGGAGGAGGTGGAGGTATGCCAAAAGCTGGTGGAGGAGGCGGTGGGGGAGGTGGAGGAGGAGGTGGTGGTGGCGGTGGCGGTGGTGGAGGGGGAGGTGCAGCTGTAGGTGTTGCGTTGTTCAACTTAGTAGGACCATCAGCTATACCATTTATTTGTGGTTTTTCTTTCTCTGTAGAACTTTTCACAGCACTTAAACATTCTTCTAACTCTCTCACGCGTTCTTTCAAATTACGTTCACGTTCTGATGTGCTTTTATCCTTATCCAATAGCTGAGCACGTAATGTAGACAGTTGACCATCTTGATTTGTACGCTGATTCTGTTATAATGATAATAATAAAAATAAAATATTGATCAAAATGTAAGTTAATAACAGAATGACATCAACAGATACCTATAAATTTAGTTTTCTCAATTCACAATCACTAACCAAAAATATGTACTTTGCCATTTTCAAAGTTAACATAATATAACAGAAAGAATATTGGGGCGAAGAAGACTTCGGTCACTTCACTATTTGAACAAGTAGTGTTACACGAAATATATGATTAAGGAAATCATTAAGGACGTGGGAGAGGTAACACATTATAGACGGAATGGTGGGGCTTGTGGATCATTGGCCCAGGTATTCAACTTCCCGACAATGAATCCCACAATCAAATCTCGCTCCAGCTACTCCAGCCCTGTCTGTCTGTCTGGATTCAACATAGAACTTGGCACCGAAGTGCAGCAGTTCGAGTTGCCACGTTCCAAATAGCACACAAAGGTAGACAAGAAAATGAGTGAAGAGAATCAATAGAGTTTTGACAAGTATAAGAGTGAAACAGAATGAGTAATGGTAGAAAGGAATATGAAAGATTACAGAGACTGAATACATCTGCGTAAGCCATTGACAACGATTTTGAGCCATGTCACCTATTGTCTCCAGCCATTGATTCTTAGAGTCCCGAGGGCCCCAACCCGGAAGTCTGCATCTCCCTACCTGACTCAGTTTAACTGTCAAGGATTTCATGGATTGATGCCATGTTTTTGTTTGGCCACCACTTACTCTTTTCCAACCTGCACCTATATCAGCTAGTAATGCCCGTCGGGGGAGGCGATGGTTAGGCATGCGCAGCACGTCACCTAGCCATCTCAATCTATGTAACTTTATAGCCTCGTCGATTGGTTTTCCCTCTTTGCCCAACACTCTACGCCTAACGTCAACATTACTTACCTTATTATACCACCTAACGTGAGAAAGAGATCGTAGACATCTATGATCAAAAACAGACAACCTTTTCATGTCTTCAACTCGTATTGGCCATGTTTCAGAGCCATAGAGAAGGACGGAGCGAACTGTTGAGCAGTACACACGTCCCTTGGTTGATAGCCGGATGTCACGCCTACGCCAGAGACGGTGTAAGTTAGCGAAAGTAGCCCGAGCTTTTTGGATCCGTGCTGAGATTTCGTCACCAATCAATCCGTTGGTGCTGACACAACTTCCCAAATAGGTGAAGTGGTCAACATGTTCTATCACTTCACTCCCTATCACTAAGCTAGGAGTTGACGTAGTCCAGTCCTGTAGCAGCATCTTACATTTTACAGGGGCGGATCGCATGCCAAACATACGGAGATTGCTGCACAAGGTGTTCAGAAGACTCTGCATTTTGTCAGCATCCTCCCCTAACAGAACTATGTCATCTGCATATTCTAAGTCCATAAGACTATTCGCTGGTAACAAGTCAATTCTTAGGGTCGTTAAGTTCAGTTAAGGATGCTTCCCTTAGTATATCTATGATGAAGTTAAACAGCCCTAGGTGACAGGGAAGTATTATCAGCCTTCAAACAATAAGTAAATTCTAACCAACAAATGGAATAACAACTGGTTTATTAACAAGCATTGATGAAACATTTTTGCGTGTAATCAAACCACAGAGGTGAGTCAGTATGTAGGTACTGTGAATCTGAGAGTGCTGAGGCAGTTGGGCACTTTGTGCAGGGCACCAAACCATCATCACACGCCACATTAACTGAAGTAAGCTAAATTCGAACGAAAATTAATTGAAATTAATCTACAGAATTCCTAACATTTATTCCCATATGTGTTGGGAAGTAAAGGTTACCTTATTGTGGTTCAATATATTACGTGTCAATGATTGAATACTATAGATAACAGAAATTAAGATTGATTTCTCTGCGGGAGATATATTCATACCTTATTTTTCATGAGATTTCTAGCATATATATCACACAGTGAAACAGTATAATTTACTGGATATTGACGTTTCGAATAAAATTTATTGTTCATAATCAGATCAATTATGATCACACGACTTCGAAACTTGAGTTTTATAGTTTTTTTGTTCTCTCCTATTTGTCGTAGGAGTAGTAGTAGAATTTTCCAGATGTCCGCATGGATAGGTGTTGAATCAATCCTACTATTTGATTCGATAAACAAAGCTTCTGCTATCAATCTGTCCCTCCACTCTGTTATATTGGATTTTAAAACTGTCATCTTATCCCCATCCTATTGTATAGTTGTGTGTAATTGCATTCAGTGATGTAGCTGAACTTCTCTCCAGATTTCTTATCTTATCTGGATTTAGCTAAGTTTTTGTGCTCCGCTAGTCTGACTGACCCCGTTCTACTACTTTGACCTATGTATTTGACCTGACAATCACTGAAGGGTACTAGATAAACTAAATTGTTTTGTTTAATTGGCTCCACAGGATTGCCTCTAACCGACAAAGCTTGTATCTAATTGAGTTAGTGGGTTTGAATGCCACTTTTATTCCTTCCTACATTGTTAAGAATTCTCCATAAGGTTTCCGAGGTTCCTTCTTTGTATGGAAGTACTACTGATGATTTATATTCCCTATTGTTGGTGTTGTCATTATCCTGGGCATGTTTGACATGCATGTCATCATTAATTATATCTTTAGAGTGAAAGATCACTAATTTTATGGACATCGACAACAGAACTTCCTTCAAATGATCAGAATAGAAAATCTGATTAAAAGTTACCCGAAAGTGAACTGGTGATGCATAGTCCTTACATCGTATACAAAACTATAAGTTTTTTAAATATTTTCAATGTATAAAATGTATATTCCGTTTGACTGATATAGACAAAAAGGTAAGGGAAATAACAAGGTAAGAGAATGAAGATAAGCATAACCTTTCTTGATGCTATATTCGACAGACAGAAAAGCCTTTATACACCTCAGTGTTGGATGTGATTTTCATAACGTTAAGAAATAAAAACTAATCAATCATAACTAGTTTTTTTTTTTTTTTGATGCACAATGATGACTAACTATCTCTCTAAGTGATAGCTAAATAAGTAAATAAATAATATAAATAAACTGGATAATAACAAGAGAATGATGTATAACGACACTACTAAAGGCTAACAAAGCATCAGATCTATTCATCATTGTAAAACTTTGTTATCTATAAATATGATTGTGGTACAAGTGCGCTTATATCTCTCCCCCCCCCCCTTCAAAGTTAAAAACCAACAACTGTAACACTACTAAAATAACTGGAGAAAAAAAATTATAAGATAAACAAGACAGGCTTAATCAAGCATTGTATGTGGAAAGGTATAAGGTGTTGTGCACAATGAACAAGACACAAATATAGGATACACAGGTAGTCAGTCAGTCAGTTATCTAATCAATAAATTGAATGAATGAAATTGAATTAGTCACTTAGTCACAATAGGAAAAGATTAATAATCTGAACTACCTTATATACATGTAATAACCCTGATATTAGATGTTTGGAGTTAAACAATAAGAATCTCGCATTTGGGTCTCAATCATGTTTATTCTCAGTTATCCGGTGCGCTAATCCTGTGATGACTAGTGATACTACTCAGTTGCCCAGGCTAAAGTAGATGGAGCGGGACTCGAACCCGCGAACCATCATTATCATCAGCTAGAAACAGAGTATTTAAGCCAATAAGTCACATCTGCACAGGCCTCAATCACAGCTAGACATATCTGCACTGCTTGCTATATTTTGTTTGTCATCATGTTACGGCGGTGCTCCACAACACTTCACTGTATGATTTATATTTCCTTAATCTTGATTTTCATAGCTTCTACTTAATTTCCCCCAGAAGTCAGGTGAGGTAGATTGGGTCATTAGGCAGAAATGTCTGTCAGTTATACTTGGAACTCGGAAGAAATTTGCCTTTCCACTCGAGATTCGAATGAACACTATTCAGTTCAGTGTCGAAGTTATGCCACTAAGACTTCGAGCAATCAAAAGATCACAAGACAAATATAAATGGATTAACAAACTCCTGCAAACCAACTCCTCCTAACATCCAATAACACAATACACTAAATCACTCCCACAAAGTCACGTTATATCAACAATCCTAAATGTCACACCGAATAAATAACCGAGTTTGAACAACACACTGGATTGGGCAGATACATTTATTAGCATAAAGTGACCAATTTGTGTGTACACTAATCACTAGACAGTAACCAACACAATGATGCCAATCACCAGGACGAATATCCTGCCTTGGTGATCTAACTGACCAATCAGCAGACCTAATCTTATTCAACAGAAACTGATTCACATGAGTTCATACCACAAAGGGGACTTTAGTCTTTTCAAAGTTGCTGACGAGTGTCAACAAACACGACGAAGTTGAAGTCAACTGAGGATTCTTATCGATTGTACTGAACCGGCCTAACTAAAAGTGCATAACAATGTTGAGTATTTAATAGGCGTAATTCAATAAGGAAGTTTGCAGAAGAAAAATAATAATAATAAATACAGGCATTTGTTGAGCAAACCAATTAACCGGCATTATCGTTTCCTTTAAGTCAACGCCTGTGCCCAACTATCAATCACACACACACACTTACATTGAGAATTATCGATACTACAGAGAGACAGCAAATGCAAAAGTCAAGAGTGACTTTCTCACTTTCAATTTGAATGACATACCTCAAATGTTGCATATAATTTTGTTGAGAAAACTACATCCCAGAACCATTTATTGGAGAAAACTATACTTCCTTTGATAAAAACCAATACCAGTTTTAACAGAAAATGATAAGTTGCCAATCTTTGCAGGAAAACAGTACTAAAAAGATGTAAGAAATTCTGTAGTATACAACAACACCAGGCAATACTGCTTAGTATGATGTGGGGAAAGTTGCAAAAAAAAGCCTAACCTCATTTTATCACTATCAGTTCTTATTCTACTCTTACAGAACCACTTGAAACACACTAGGATGCATGTTTACCTATTTTTGAGAATATCCAAATACACCGAAGCTAGCCACTAATTAGCCAATAATAACAGTCTGCTTAGTTATGTACACTTGTATGCGCTTCCTAAGTGTATGACTCATAAAATGAGTTGTATTCAATGATAAAAAAATATATAGTACACTCGCTTTAAAAAGACTGATGACTTCTTAATCACTAGAAGAGATAATGAATGAAATATACATACCCGCTTACCTCTAAATCTTGACATTTCAACTCCAAAGCTTGCATATTTTGTTGAAGTTGTGACAGTTTACTTTCATACTCAGCTTGAAGTGTTGCTGTTCGTGTTTGTAATATGATAAGATCTGATTCTGCTTGTTCTTTTTCCTGTTGAAGTACATCTCGCATTTGTGAATCTTCTAGTAAGACTGCAACATCGACTTCATTATCATTATAGGCTTCTATTTGACGTAGAAAACGATCACCAGCTTTATCATGTATTCGCTGTCATAAATTGTATATAGATAAGAAATTAAGAAAAATACTGATTATTAGCAAATAAAGGATACACTGATTAGTCCAATAACTGCATTATACAATACCTTAAAAAATCTCTATAAAGGCAATAAGTTCGTTTCAATGTACTGACTATTAGGGAGCAGCTTCATAACAGATTTCCCAAAATTGTTGAGTGAAATGTTAACAGAGAGGGATAAAGATTGACAGAATATGAAAAATAAAGGGTCAAAGGATTCGGTGGCTGACTGGTAACATCTTCATTTCAAAATCTGACCACCTAGGACTATTAAAGATTCTCGGATGAAGAAGCCCAATAAGTCACATCTGCACAGGCCTCAATCACAGCTAGGCATATCTGCACTGCTTGCTGTGTTTTGTTTGTCATCATTTTACGGCGGTGCTCCGCAACATTTCACTTTATTGATTTATATTTCCTTAATCTTGATTTTCATAGTTTCTACTTAATTTCCCCCAGATATCATCAGGTGAGGTAGATTGGGTCATTAGGCAGAAATGTCTGTCAGTTATACTGGGGGAACTTGAAAGAAATTTGTCTTTCCACCCGAGATTCGAATTAACACTATTCAGTTCAGTGTCGAAGTTATGCCACTAAGACTTTGAGCTATCAAGATCATAAGACAAATATAAATGGATTAACAAACTCCTGCAAACCAACTCCTCCTAACATCCAATAACACAATACACTAAATCACTCCCACAAAGTCACGCTATATCAACAATCCTAAATGTCACACCGAATAAATAACCGAGTTCGAACAGCACACTGGATTGGGTAGATACATTTATCAGCGCAAAGTGACCAATTTGTGTACACTAATCACTAGACAGTAACCAACACAATGATGCCAATCACCAGGACGTATATCCTGCCTTGGTGATCTAACTGACCAATCAGCAGACCTAATCTTATTCAACAGAAACTGCATCACATGAGTTTATACCACAAAGAGGACTTTAGTCTTTTCAAAGTTGTAGTCAAACCTTGCTGGCGAGTGTCAACAAACATGACGAAGTTGAAGTCAACTGGGGATACTTATCGATTGTACTGAACCGGCTTAACTAAAAGTGCATAACAATGTTGAGTATTTAATAGGAGTAATTCAATAAGGAAGTTTGCAGAAGAAAAATAGTAATAATAAATAAAGGCATTTGTTGAGCAAACCAATTAACCGGCATTATCGTTTCCTTCAAGTCAACGCCTGTGTGCCTAACTATCAATCACATACAGACATACACGCATATATATATTGAAAATTATCGGTACTACAGAGAGACAGCAAATGCAAAAGTCAAGAATGACTTCTCACTTTCAATTTGAATGACATACCTCAAATGTTGCATATAATTTTGTTGAGAAAACTACACCCCAGAACCATTTATTGGAGAAAACTATACTTCCCTTTGATAAAAACCAATACCAGTTTTAACAGAAAATGATAAGTTGCCAATCTTTGCAGGAAAACAGTACTAAAAAGATGTAAGAAATTCTGTACTATACAACAACACCAGGCAATACTGCTTAGTATGATGTGGGGAAAGTTGAAAAAAAAAGCCTAACCTCATTTTATCACTATCAGTTCTTATTCTACTCTTACAGAACCACTTGAAACACACTAGGATGCATGTTTACCTATTTGAGAATATCCAAATACACCGAAGCTAGCCACTAATTAGCCAATAATTAACAAATAAAATACAGTCTGCTTAGTTATGTTATGTACACTTGTATGCGCTTCCTAAGTGTATGACTCATAAAATGAGTTGTATTCAATCATTAAAAAATATATAGTACACTCGCTTTAAAAAGACTGATGACTTCTTAATCACTAGAAGAGATAATGAATGAAATATACATACCCGCTTACCTCTAAATCTTGACATTTCAACTCCAAAGCTTGCATATTTTGTTGAAGTTGTGACAGTTTACTTTCATACTCAGCTTGAAGTGTTGCTGTTCGTGTTTGTAATATGATAAGATCTGATTCTGCTTGTTCTTTTTCCTGTTGAAGTACATCTCGCATGTGTGAATCTTCTAGTAAGACTGCAACATCGACTTCGTTATCATTATAGGCTTCTATTTGACGTAGAAAACGATCACCTGCTTTATCATGTATTCGCTGTTATAAATTGTGCATAGATAAGAAATTAAGAAAAAATACTGATTAACAGCAAATAAAGGATACACTGATCAGTTCAAAAGCTGTATTATACAATATCTTAAAAAAATCTTTATAAAGGCAGTAAGTTAGTTTAAATGTACTGACTATTAGGGAGCAGCTTCATAACGGAATTCCCAAAATTGTTGAATGAAATGTTACCAGAGTGGGATAAATATTGACAGAAGATGAAAAATATGAGTCAAAGGATTCGGTGGCTGAATGGTAACATCTTCATTTCAAAATCCGACCACCCTAGGACTATTAAAGATTCTCGGATGAAGAAGCCGCAGTACTCATCAGTTTTCAACAGTTCTCTCAATAAATCTATAATATCTCTTTAGAACTTTCGTCAGCTGAATGATTTGAAAATATGTATAACTGAAGAAAAAGTTTAGAATTTTCTAACACATTAGGATACAGATATCACGATATTACGAATTCGTGCCAACTGAATTATTTTTAATTGATAGGAATCTAGCTTTTAGAAACTTCATTATTATTATTATTGTTTCCTTTAATTTCTAGAGGAACATAGGGCTTCAGCCGTGCGTCTCCATTGAGTTCGGTTCTCTGCTAGAGTCTTCACCTGGCTCCAAGTCTGCCCACACGTTTTCATCTCCTCTTCACATGACCTCCTCCAAGTCACCCTTGCACTGACGACCAACTCGCCACTTCCCTTTCGGGTTCCACTCGAGCAATGGCTTGTCTAGTGATGTCACTTGATGGTTTCCTCAGAGTATGGCCAGCCAATCCATCTCCATTTCTTCCTGCCTATTTGTTTCACAATCGGTTCCTGGTTGGTTCGCTCATTGCCAGAGATCTCTGTTGCTGATCTTTTCTGGCCGGCCATCTGATCTTGAGTATTGAGCGAAGACAACTGTTAATGAAGGCCTGTAGTTTGTTTGAGATGCTCTTTATGACGCGCAGTGCAAGTCTCTGATCCGTATAGTAGCACTGACTGACTTCACATTGGAGTTGAAAATCCGGATCTTATTTTTCATGCTGAGTGTTGTTGACCTCCACACAGACTTGAGAGTAGTGAAAGCTTGTCTTGCTTTTCCGATTCTTGCTTTGATATCCTCGTCAGTTCCGTTCGCCTGTAGTTGAAACGATGCTTCCCAGTTAGGTAGGTAAAAGAGGTTGTTTCTTTCAGGTTCCTCCCATTTATGCTGATTGTTGTCTGTTGTTGTTGTTGCTGTTGGTGGTGTTGCCCAGGAATCTTCATCACCTCTGTTTTCTCTATGTTCACCTGAAGTCCTATCTTTGATGCTTCTTCTGCCAACTTGTTGCTTTTCACTTGCATATCTTCCAGTTTGTGGGAAATCAGACATATATCATCGGCGAAGTCCAGATCCTCCAAGTGTTTTGTGTGAGTCCATTTTATGCCTGTTTCCTCATTGCCCGCTGTTTGTCGCATTATCCAGTCTACTGCAATCAGGAAAATCATTGGCGATAGTAGGCAGCCTTGTCTTACTCCTGTCCTCACTTCGAAGGATTCCGTAAGTTTCCCGTTGTGGATTACTTGGCATGCAGCATTGTCGTATAGCTGTTGGATGAGATGTATAATTGTCGGTGGCACCCCGTAGTAGCGAAGTAGTTTCCAAAGCACCTCTCGATCAACGCTGTCGAATGCCTTTTCAAAGTCGATGAAGTTGAGATGGAGAGGTGACTGCCATTCCAAGCTTTGTTCAATGATGATCCCTAACTTCATACATTTATTCCTCTTTATGAATCTAAATAAAGCAAACATTAACCGTTTGTGCAGAATAAGATGGTACCATTGGTCATTTCATCAGCTGCATACAGACTAAAGAAGTTGTTAAGCTATGTACAGAACAACATGTTTGCAAATGTTACATAATGCCAGTTGGTAGGAGACACTGGACTTAATAAACACAGATGGTTACCAGGGCAAGGAAGTGTATGTATCAATAATATTTGTTGGACTAAATGAACATAATATAGCAACGTTAAGCATAAAATGACTTTTAAAAGGCAGTATATTATGCATAAATGTGGTGATTTAAAGGTTAAAACATTCTGACTGTAAGCTATAAATAGAAACATTAGTATACACTGTGAATAAGTCTTTAAGAGAAATGAAACAATTGGTCAGTATGATTAATGTATGCTGAATGATCGAATAAAATCATCAAAAAAATCTCTGACTGACAGCTATTATATTAAAACTTACACATTGCAATGACCCAAAGGGCTAAAATGGCTAGAACGACTGTTTAGCGATGCCTTAACATGCCCAAAAGATCGGATGATTACAAATGAAGGTTAGGAGCATTTACAATCACGGTAAAGGCCACAAACACTTAGTTGGAGATCTGAGGGCGATAGTGTTTCGCCCGAGTGACCGGCGATGTCGCGACACATGAATTCATTCAACTGTGATCCTCACAAATAGTAATAAATTTCTTCAAACTTAAGCAACACAGATTCTAATACTTTTAGATAGATTGCACGTGATTGACCTTAAGTAGATACGCTATAGGTTCTATGGCTGTCTCATACACATCAAGATATTAAACTCCCAGGTGTTTATCGATCACCAGCACACCATTTTACTAATGTATTGTTTTAGTGTAAGAAATGAAACGAAATCTCCTATATGGTAAGCCACTAATATCAGACACATATGACGCTTGGCCAAGACAAACAACAGTATTCACTTTATATGAAATGGATGAACGGTAGAAAATTATGAATTTCATGTGCTAATCTACAAAGATATTAAGCACAATAAAATGGACGATAGGATATATAAATATAAATTCACTCTGTAACAAAATGTAGGGAACTGTCTAACAGGTTGCCTTAGTGCTTACACATTCATACATACACACACACACATACACACAATAGACATACTGTATGCTTGTAAACAGATGTTGTCTAGCTGAACATATGACCTAATTCTTAACGAGATTCACTTATTTTTCCCCAGCTTTTATATAACATGACCTAATAAAACCATAAACACTTAACATTTGCACTAAACGATACCAAGTAGTGCTATTCAACTAACACTAGTTGGTACAAAGATACTAAAATGAAATATTCTAGGTTTTTTATATTATGACTAATAGATAACACTAGGTTGTGTGTGAGGAACAATATTCCTCAGTTTCTGATTTCTTCTAAATTTAGTATTTCGGAATCTTGGAGAATGTTGTAAGATATACAGCTAATTCTTTCCAAGTTAATATACTAGACAATAGAGCTTTCAATGGCTTACTAGTCTTCATTTCAAGTGTCGTTTGAAAATCAGTAGTGACAGAAATTTGCACCAAGAATATTCTCTAAGAATTTACTGACTCCATTATTAATTGGATGAGAACAACAAAATTCGGATTTTCAATACAAACGTCAAGTCAGTCAGTTCTTCTATACGGATCAGAAACTTGGCCAGTGTGTCACAAAGAATATTTCCAACAGCCTGTTGCAGACCTTTATCAACAGCTGTCTTCGCTCTATACTGAAGATCAGATGGCCGGATACAATCACCAACAAGAAACTATGGGAACAAACAAAACAAGAACCAATCGCTCAACAAATATGCAGGAGAAAGTGGAGATGGATTGGACACTCGCTGAGGAGGCCGCTGGGTGACATCGCGCGTCAGGCCATAGCTCGAGTGGAACCCGAAAGGGAAGCGGCGAGTGGGACGTCCAAGGGTGACAAGGAGGAGATCGTGTGAAGAGGAGTTGAAACAGTATGGACTAACATGGATGCAGGTGAAAAGTACAGCAGAAGACAGAAGCAAGTGGATACGTGCAGTTGAAGCCCTATGTTCCACTAGGAACCCAAGGGAACAATAATAATAATTATTATCATTATTATTAATTAGATAGGGTAACCTCTCAAGAACAACAAACAAATGATAAATTTGTTTCCTTTTACGAATATGAATAAAGCAAGAGCAACAGTTTGTGCAGAATAAGATGGTACCACAGTATGCATACATTGATTTTTGTTTAAACTTGAACTCTCCGGGTAAAAACTACATATGTGTAATTTTCTGAGCAGCCTGTCAGCTGACATCATGTAAAATTTGCAAGTATGTCAAAATTCTTCTGTACATAAACTTAATAATTTCCTCTGGCTGTATGCAGCTGATGAAACAACTAGTGGTACCATCTTATTCTGCACAAACTGTTTCTCTCACTCTATTCAAATAGATGATAGTCAAGCTGTTCAGTATTATGAGGATAAGATCTTTTTTCTTTTCCTTCACGTTCCCCAGTGGAACATAGGGCTCCAAGCTAGCGGCTTGAAGTTTCTGTAGCATGTTTATTTTACAGGATGGGGTTGCTAGCCTCATGCCAACCTTTCCTCTTTACCAGCATTATTTCTGGCTCAACGAGGTAAAGGAGTGCGTCGGCCAGGAATCGAACCCCGGACCATGGCATGATGAGGATAAGATCACAATCCACTAAAAGACGATCGATTCAATCAAAACAGAACACATTATGAGAATGACTCCCGGTAGATAAGTCAGGCATTTAAAGCGTAAATGTTTAATGTTCGGAAAAATCGTCCTCGATGGCGGCGCAGAAGCTTTCACTCTCTGTAATCCTTCAGATCTATTAAATCCTAATTATTCTCCATACATACTTATGCTTTCTTCTGTGTATCTCCGTTCATTATAGTTCCTCTGAACATTTTCTCTCACTTTGTGTGTTATATAGAGTCTGACAACTTGAACTGCTGCACACTTCTATGAGAAATTCTAGCTTATAAACGCAATCAATCAATGCTTGAAATGTGAACAAGAAGTAAGCTTTAAATAAGTTGAGACTATATCAACAACTGACTAACAGAGGGAATAAGTTCATTTAAATAAATACCTCCGAAAAGATAAAAACTACCATCAATTTCAAATAGCACTAAACACAATCCTACATAATGTCAGCTCAAAGAATACCTACAGTGAAATATTCTGCATTCTGCAATAACTCGAGAGAGAAAAAATGAGTACACGTTCTCAAATAGGCTACATAAAAGCATCATAACTCCCTACAAACATAACTGTTATGCAGAGTTATTAATAGAAATTATGCAGCATACCGATAAGTAGTTAACTAATCCAAGATGTCTGAATTCTTCTTGTAGATAAACTCTTAACATGATATCCTCCGTTGAATGTACAACAATGTTGAAAAATTGCATACACGATACCTTAAAATGCAAAAAAAAAAAAGAAAGAAATATAATCATGAAGTGAAAATATCAAAGGAAATGAAAATGAATATCTTCACAATTAACTGAATTAGCTAACAAATTATGTTCTACTGAAGTAATTTCTCAACTACCAACAAGTGCTTGCTTGAATATGTATGCACCAATTCATTTAACCGACTACTAGTTGATGATGAAATCCAAACACGGGTGCCAAACATTCAGTTGATTGAGAGTGGAAGACATGAAAAGATTAGCTGTCTTTGATCATAGGTGTCTGCGTTCTATCTCCCGCGTGAAGTGGTATAATAAGGTGAGCAATATTGAGGTTAGGCGTCGAGTGCTAGGTAAGGAGAGGAAATCAATCGACGAGACTGTGAAATTACATCGACTGAGATGGTTAGGACATGTGTTACGTATGCCTAGTCATCGCCTTCCTCGACGGGCAATGTTAGCTGATATAGGGCCAGGCTGGAAAAGAGCTAGCGGTGGTCAAACGAAAACATGGCTTCATCAGTCAATGAAATCTACAACAGTTAGTCTAGGCCACGTAGGAAGGTGTAGACTTCCTGGTCGGGGTCCTCAGGACGGTAAAAACCAATGGTTGGAAACAATTGGTGACATGGCTCAAAATCGTTCTCAGTGGCGCAGATGCATCCACTCCTTGTGACTTATGATTTCCAACGAAACTGTTTTGTTCTTCGTTATTACTATTCCTTTGTCTCACACCTCTGTTTACTGTCTCTAATATGCATTTCTCCTACTTTCTTCTCTTGCTTTGTGTGCTACATGGAGTGTGGCGACTTGAACTGCCGCACATCAGTGCAAAGTTCTATGTCGAAAAGAGACAGATTCAGTTGGGGTATTCATTCACTATCTTGGGGTAAAAGAGAACTCCATTAAACCGAATAAGTTTCAATAACACAATCACAAGCTATAATCAACCTAACTTTGAAATCCCATAGTGAAAACCACACATATGTTTATTAACTGAATGAGAAAGATGTGAACGGTCTTCATGTTATCACAGAGTGAGATGACATTTTCTGCACTTCGAATTCAGATTTCTTCCTACACCATAACTACACACTTCTGAAAGAGATGAGTGATTATAAGAGTAAGTGCTACAGTTTCATTTTACAAAACTCAACCACTCCATTAATACAGTATTCATATCTACACACACAAACAAACAAACTAACTAACTAACTTACCATGAAATCCATACTGTAATAATCTGGCGATTCAGATTCATGCGAAAAGAAATAATGCGTTAAATATTCAAATCGTGTTGACTCTCCAACCTCTTTTTTGAAATTATCAAATGCATTTAGAACACGTTCATGACCACCAGCAATTAAGCAGACAACGGTTAAAAGTTCAAGTACTAGAGTTTTTGTTCTAAAAAGAAAATCAAAGAAATTATTAGTACAAAATAAAAAGGTTTAATTGCTGATCATTACCGATAAACAAGTAGATCAAACTTTCAAAAAAGTAGAAATAAAACTGTATTAATGTATCGGAACGTGTGTCGGTGGTTTAGCGGTAGGATGCTCACCAACGACGCATGTGGTCCGGCGTTCGATCCTCGGGCCAATGCACTCCTAAACCTCGCTGGCCCGGTAATGAGACCGGTAAAGATGGAGGGTTCAGCATCAGGCTAGCAACTCCCACCCGGTAAAGATAAACACTAGTTCTAGCTTGGAGCCCTATGTTCCACTGGGAACGTAAGGGAATACAATAAAAATAAAAAATACCTGTATCTGAAGAAACCCAAGTAGTTATGGACGAAAAACTAAATAATAAGATCTAACAATCCGACGGCAAATTACGCATAAGGAAAGAACACAATGATGAAATCTTTGGTAGAGGATCTGAGCTATTTAGGGCAGTTTAAACTTTTCAATAAAAGAATAGGTACTTTAGGTTATATGTCTCAAAATTGACCCCAGTAACATAAATTCGTTCACCTAAAACATGAACATTTCACCACGACATTATTTTCTTCTTTTTATGACCTCTTCTTTAAATACTACAGCTTTATTGTAAATATTAATAATATAACTACCATTTGACTGCTTTTCACTTTGTTAACTTCCCCTTCGTAAAATGGCCATAACTGAATACCATGAACAGACTTTTCATGTGCCACGCAATGAGCCACACTGTGTAAAGGTTGACGGTAATACCCAGTCGTCTACGTTTGTTTGTTTGTTCAAGCTTAATTATTCGGAACAAATTCCTCATGTACCAGGATAAGATCCACACTTATCGTGTGACAGCTGATGATACTAGCCAGTTGCCCACGCTAAAGTAGGTACACAGGGACCCAAAACCTTGACCCACCGGCTGAAAACCTAGTGCTTAAGGCAATAAATCGCATCTTGCTCACATTGAAGTAGGTGGGGCCACATCCGAACCTTGGACCTAATGAATGAAAGTCAAGTTCCAGAGCCAACGAGCCAAATCACTATGCTTGTAGGTTTGCAGTTGGGAAGCAGATGGGTACACAAAGGAAGCAGTAATAAATATCACTTGTCACCAACCAAAATTTTTCAAAGTACCAGCAAAAATTGTAGATATACAATTGAATAAAATTCTCAACACTAACAGAAAACGCACATATCGATTGCAATCGTATGTAGCTATTCATGTGTTTGAAATAATAATTTGTAGCTCAGGTGGATATTTTTGATGTGACTGTGTTATCTAAGCTAAACGATTTAACTACGAGACTTTTAATGTTCCTCTATACACCAACTATAATGCTAACTCCACCCAGCTCAGAGAACATAAACACATCAGAATTCATATATCTACTTAAATCTAACTAAGACTTTAGTTGAGGTAGGTGACTTTATAATATGAGGAACCTGTATACCAGTCGCCTGTGTGATATATTCAGATCATCTAAAGTCCTACAAGTAACCCAGATATAGTCTATTCAGTAATCTAAAGCCACCGGTTAATACAAAAGTTGGATGCAATACTTGTCTACAGAAAAAATAATTGTATGACTCACCTCATAAAAATCATGCAAACAAATCGAAACAGCTGACATAACTTTATCAAGCATTTCCAATTCTCCTCTTAAATCTCATAGTTCGTATACGCTTCAAAATTGTGACAGCAGTATTTGTATATGTAACTCCCTAATGATACGTTGGGAATTCAAATCCCCTAGTGGACAAGTAACACTGAACAAGCAGTTTACTTTATCTTCAGAGTGCTCTTAAACTTATGCTTTACTTGTTTTAATGACAATAAACGTTGATCAAAGCATATAGAATAAATCAAAACTGTCCCAACAAAGCTTAAATCAGTAAGTCTAGTATCGAATCCTAGCAGCTACACACGTTACATTTTTGTTTAAATTGACGTTCCGAATGATTTTAGTATGATGAGAAAAAAGTTATTATTATTGAAGAGGCTAAGAAAGACAACTTACTGATAGCTTGGATGTAACAGACACAAAGCGATAACATTCACAGCACGAGGATGCTCGAATACCATTGAACAGCCACGCTAAAATTAATTGAGAGAGTAGACAGAAAGTAAGATCTATCGTCTTTCTTGTAGTATTAAGTATTAGAGTATTTAGACTGAATATACAGTAGGATTGAACATCAAAAACTTGCAATATATTCTAGAAACAACACTTGGTAGACAACAAATAAAATATAGCCTTGATATATAAATATATAATATATATATTTCCCCAGGCAACAACAAACCATGAAGCAAGTGAACTCTAGAAGAAGCTTCACAATAATGTTAGTCTAAAACCCATTAGCAGCTTAAATGAACTTGAAAAGTCATGACGAGCCCTACAAATAACTTATTCAACTTTTAGTATTTCAGGATAATGGGTCCCCACTAACAGTTTGGAGCTAATACCTGAAAACTGCATGTCGTATAACTTACATACTGCTGTTACATTCATGTATTATAACTCAATCGAGGGAAAATGCTGCTATAGAGTTCTACAAATTAAATGCTTAATGATCTATGTTTCTCAATGGTGACCACCTGACCGATTCCAATCGTCATTTAATACTGAACACACTGCATGCCAGTGAATTAGGCCAATTGTACTGTTACATGTATGAGTAAAACTGATGATGGCTCTTTCTTTTTGTTCCTTCACGTGCCCCAGTGGAACATAGGGTTTCAAGCTAGTGGCTTGAAGTTTCTGTAGCAGTGTTTATTTTTACAGGATGGGGTTTCTAGCCAGCCTCATGCCCAACCTTCCCTCTTCACCAGAATTATTTCTGGCTTAGCGAGGTAAAGGAGTGTGTCGACCGGGGATCGAAACCCGGACCATGTGCATGGTCGGCGAGCATGATGGCTCATTTACTCACACAATAACAGAGTACGCTTTGCAAAAACAGAAGGAATACAATCAACAAAAAGCTTAAATTATAAGTTTCCAAACCGTAGGTGTTACGAACTTCCTGGAATAATTTGAGCGCCGAGTCACATTGATTCATTATAAATTATTTAAATTAATCCCAGCGTGTTAAGAAAATCAAAACAAGATTTTTCTGAACGTTTCGCTGTGTAAGCCACAGCTTCTTCAGCAGATTTATTCGGATTTTTATTAATCATCAAAATATTTCGATATTAAGGAAATAATACTTCCAAGTTGTTAATGTGACATAAAGTGATCAGTTGCCTTGAAAAGACGATAATGAATTATGCTTTCCTTTATTACATCAGGTAATTTCGCTAATATGAAACAACACTATCAATTGGATCAGTTTGAGGAGAAATTTCACCACAGTTTCCTTTGAAAACCAAAATTATTCAGACCATAATATGTGATCTGCTTGATACCATGAATGGCACTCAAGAAAGCAAGCATAAATGTATGGTGCGACATACTACTGATTGATTGATGTGAGTAGTTGGATACCTTTCACATCAACCAATAATGCTTGCTAGCCAGATCGAAGAAGTGATCCAAACACTGGGTGGGCTCGTTCGGGGGCCGCGCTCATTAGCGGTTTATCCGGTATGACTCAGCTCAGAGAGCTGAATCAGTTCAAAACACCCAAATTCTCGCCAACAACCACTAATGGTTGATGTGAGCGGTATTCAACCACTTATATCAATCAATCAATATCAGTAGTATATAGCATGATGAACATTCCCGATGGCAGAAATCCAGATGCAGAAATAAGAGAATGAAGAGCATACAACTTCCTTAAAATTACCTATCAGCTGGTTTACTACACTGATCATACAATGAAGCGGTATTATTTACTGGGTAACGTTTCGAACACAATTTACTGCGCATAATCATATAAAAACAATAAATCAGCAACTTCGAAACTTAGTTTTCACATTTGGGAAAGAAAAATTAGAACTATAAAAACTAAATTTCGAAGTTGCAGAGTTACATTTACTATGACTGTGAACAATAAATTGTGCTCGAAGCGTATTCCAGTAAATATTTCACCGTCATCCATATAATAACCAAAATAATCTGAAGTTAAATAGCACCAGTGTCTAGCTAGCCCGATCGGTATAGAGTGATACCATCAACCTCAAAGTCAAGGATTCGAATCGCACATTAGGCGCCCCCATGTATGAAGAAACTATGTGCCTAATCACGACCAACATTAATAAGTTCCGAAGATGCAGCTGTTTGATAGAGACACAGCTTTTATGCAGCATATCTTGGATTTAAATCCCTCTCGACTTACATATCAGCATCATAAGTTCACAAGTTCGGTTTTCAAATTAGTATATGAGAAAGTACGCCAGGTCTTTAGGTTGCGTCAAGGACGATGAAACAAACACGATAACAAAACTTGTTAAATATGTGACTACTACCCAGTTAGATTAATGATTACGCACCCGTATTTTGTAAAACAGCACATACGTAGTCTCATAAGATGCAAATACTCAGTACCTTATAAAGTGAACCTCGAAAATTAAAATCATACTAATAACAACTCACCTGATTGTTAAGTAAAGCGCGAAAGCATCTGACACCTTGATGAAGACTATCTCTGATTGATTCGGATATGTGTGGGACATGTGGAGAAGAGGATATTCGATTCTTTTTCTTTCTTAAACTAGAGCACCAAAATCCAGACTCAACTTGATCACTTTCATGGATTTCTTCACATAAGTCATTTAAAGAAATTGTTTGGTCTGAACCATATGATCCAAGAAGAGCAGAACGTTGTTGTTGCATACTGTCCACTGATGGTCGAAAATCAGTCCTGAAAGAGGAAGTACCACAAGGGAATTCTTAAAAACTGACATAAAACATGGACGCCGATTATAACATGCTCATCTGACAATGATTGCGTGAAATGCTAATTAGGGCGAAAATCAACGTTGAATGGTGTATACGAAAAAACAGATGTGAGATCAAAATTTTTGATTTGCGTTATCCCAATACACGATTCTTTTATTACCTTCTTAAAAAACATGGGATTATGCGTGAAACATAAGGTTAATGTATGAACAGGACTTGATCACTACAGATTATTATTCCATAATAAGTTGATTTGATTGAATTAGCACACAACGATCCAGTATTAATAGCTGAATCATATTTTAAGCACAATTTATTGTTCTTATGCACATGAAAGTTGGATAATCCTCTGGCAATGCTGATACCAGTTTACTGAATACGAAGAACCTGCAGTCTTTTTACATATGCTGGCAGAGATGCGTCTAATGTACATCATACTCGTTCTTTTAAAGATAGTACGCGAATGCCGAACGAGCTTTCTGTATTCGTCCTGAGATTCAATAATCAGTTCACGACTGCAGTAGTCAGCACATTTGACCACTTCTTATCCTTAAAAAGAGGGCTGACGTTTTCACACCTCACAGAAGCGAAGTGAATTCCAGACATGCTCAGAATTTCTCCCAGAGCACCAAAAAGATCTTAACTCAATACGTGTTCGCAGACGTTGAAAGTGGAAGATATGAGAAGGTTAGTCGTTTCCAAACACAGGCGTTTGTGTTCATTCGATCACCAGGTAGTGAGATACAGTCAGTAATTATGAGGTTAGACGTAGTGTTAGGTAAGGAGGGAAGCCACACTGATTGAGATGGCTATGACATGAGTTACACATGCTGACTTATAACGTCCGTCCACAAGTAGTATCAGTCGCGGTAGGTTTAAGCCAGAGAAGAGTTACAGGTAGTCAGAGGAAACTGCACCAATTTATGAAGTCATTGATTATTAGTTTCAGCAACGTAGGGAGGTGTAGAGTGCTTGGCTGGGGCCATTGTGATGCTAAGAACCAGTGTATGAAGACTACTAATGAAATTCTTCAAAATCCTTCACAATGGTTCAGAGGTATTCGCCCCTTGTTACCATCCATTCTGAAAATCCTCACTAACCTTCATCTAACTATTCTTTATCCCGTATATTTTTGTCCATTGTAGTTTCATTACATTCCTTCTCTCTACCTTTATGTGTGCTTCTTTGAATAGTGACAAATTAAAATGATGCATTCTTACACAAAGATCTACGTTGATAATCTAGCTCAATTTAGATATTTAATTAAATGACTGGCTTTCATATTTGAGTGCATTAGAGGACTACAACCATTTGAAGCAACATAAAAAACATGTAAGTGATAGTCTTCTTACAAGCACAAAGAGCGATGGTGAAACTAGATGACAGCTACAATAAATACGATGAGAATGCAAATTACAGTAAATTTAGAACAAGGAAAAAGACGGCAAAGTATAACATAGGAGCAATCATTAAGACCGTTAAATTTAAAAAAACTGCACTGAACATGCTTTCATTGCATTCGAATACTGCAAACTGTCATAAATTGACCAAAATGGAAACTAATAATTATTCGCATTCCAGGTAACTAAATCAAACTTGATAGATCAAACATAACATGAATCAATAAGTGGTCGTGTACATTATAATTTAGTTCCTATCTACACTATAAATATTTACTAGTGAACACAAAGAATGACACTGAAAAACAATTAAAAAAGTGTCCAGGATCTATAAACTAGCATATCACTTTGCATGCATCCAACTTACGATAAAATGGAACACTTCCTAAATCTTTTCAAACTGTTTACATTAAGTATTTAGATCAATAAATTCACAAGATTTCAGCTTACCTCATAACCATATGAATCACTCTAGAAACATAATTGACTAATGTCTCCAAACCATGTTGGTCGAGGAAATCATAGACCCACCTAAATGTGTATGATGATAAAAACCGAGATTCTTAGGAGACTTACGCCACATTATTTGTTCGTAATGATATCTCTGTGGCCAAGAGGATCTCTTTGGCCTGTTGAGCATCACTTTTACGAGGGTTCTAGGCAAAAAAGAAAAGTTATGATAAAAAGAAAAGCAAAACAAACCTTTGTCAATGTCGAACGCCCAACACGTAAACCTTTGATCAAGCTGACATAATGAAAAGCAGAACATTTAGGGTTTTTTATAGCCTAAAATTTATTATTTTAAAATATAGTGATTTACATAGTTCTCCAACAACTGACGCTTTTGATCGTCTGGTAATTGTTCAATACCCTTGGCTTTATCAGGATCAACATCTAACGACTGTATGAAATTCGCCCATTGGTCTTCATATTTTGCGTTATTTTCATAGTTCATGATTTATCCAATTTACGGATACATCCGAATTGAACACAATGTCTAACTCATTCTGAAAACAAACCGTTCAATATAAATAAGAATACTCACAGTAAAAAATTGTATCATTTGTCCACATAACAAATATCGAGAAAATACACCACAATTCATTCAACTTTATAACTGGACATTTCTTGAACTTTTAGATAAAGAAATCTACTACTAATTCTCTTCTACGTGCGATGATCTACACCCACATTTGAAGCTCAACAATAATTCTATCAAACAAATGCTTCTAAATACGGTAATGATGAATAACAACTCATTTCTGGAAACGTATACGTTACTTTAAGCGACAGTTTAGTCTACAGCTACAAGTTATTCATACTGTTATAGGTTACAGCACACATAATCATAATTATTTCGAAGCTTTTTTTATTAAGAATACATGTTATCAATAAAACCAACTAAAACTGGAACCTTTTTCTTTCATCTCTAGTCGGTAAACAAGAATCAATGACTTGTTCTGTGAATTTAGAAGCAAATCAATTTAGGTGTTTCGCAGGTCCTATTGAAACTGATCTGGTGAAACTAAACTTTCTTGAAACCAGCTAAAAAGCTAACTCACTACTGAATAAATTATGTCCATTAAGTCCAGCTATCTATCAGATGAACAAGTGAATATTAAACTAATGACGCCGACTCAAGTCAACAGATGTGATAAGTAAGCGCCTCATGGTTGGCCACCACATTAATTTTTTTTCCTTTTTCAACCAAAGAAATGAACCTAGTAGGCATGTGCGTACCTCAAAGTCTATCGCGAGATAAATACCCTGGCCCAAACTCAGGAGTAATCGCAATGTTTTTGTGGACTTTGAGCCCCAATTAAGCCACATAACTGGTTTTCAGCACGGTTAGTCGATTTAAATTCTCTGTGATTAGTATATGGGGATTTGTATTCTTATTTAGTTATGGCACAAATAATAAACTCAGTATAATAAATTCGATGCATACGCTCGATGAAAAAGCTCAAATAAAAAATTTTGGGGTATTTAGGGAAAATACGTTGGCGATTAAGGGTAAATGTGGGAATTTTGAGCTACAGTAAGGATGATTAGAGGAAAATGAGGATATCTGGAGGCCTTTAAGGAAAACACCTTGTTCAAAGCATTCCCGTTTTACTATTACAATAGCCTAACTCAAAACTACCCGAAGTATTTTCACTTAAGACAGGTCTCACTGGTGATTTCTGATCTCCGTCAATCATGGAAATCACATTAAATCTGATGTTACTGGTTACTTTTTCACTATAAACGCTTTTAACCTCATCTATGGACTGAATTCATATTGCAGTTTGACCAAGATATGGACTAACACATTTTCCCATCGATAAATCTTAAGATTCTATCAATTCCAAACAGTATGTCTTAGGATGCTATTATCTATTTAAATCTCCAAGAAAGTTTTAATGAAAATCTCTGAGTTTGGAGCAAACCTGTGAAAGATACTTTCCAAACACGAACGAAGTTAACGCCTACAAATATTTATATAAATGCAAATACACTAAAACCAGATCACAAAAACATGCTTGGAAATTCGGCATCGGGTATTTTGAGGCGTATAGAGATATTTTTATAGCTTACCAAGAGTTTACAAGCTATTTTAACGTTATTAACAAATGTAGAACCATTCACGCCTTTTCAAAAGCCCCACCTGACGGACAAATGAATGTGAGTCATTTAAACACCAAAATATGTAGTGTACAACTAACGGTCCTTATCAGCAGGTAGTTAAGTAGTTCGGCACCTTGATCTTAAAAAGGGTTCCAGGGATTCTGATTCTTAACATTTTTTCAGTTGATTAAAATAAATAATGCTTAGCAGTGCGTCTGCATAATATACATTCAGATGTTTATATATAACACAAATGAATAGAAGAAACCTTCTCTAAAAGGTCTCAGTTTAAGTTCGAAATAGAAATTTTGTGCCATTTCACCCTCAAAACTGGTGAGGTATCTCCTAATAATGATTCGCAGTCACTGACGTGTGGTCATGCAGGCGGGTCTCCACTATCACCAAGTTGAATACATAAACATGCAGGAGACAGTGACATAAAATCACCCAACATCCTGCGTGGACTGTTCATCCTGAGTCTGTTAATGTAACCGTGTTAGTCTTGTCTCATAATATTGTGCCTCAAACAAACTCTGATGCTAATTGAGACCTCATAAACTGCGTCTCTTGTGCAAGTACAGAAAGTAGCATCCTACATGACACAGATGTTCATCTCGTGGGACTAACGCATACTTTCAATGGTAATTAATCACGCCGGGATTAGTTATCAACAAACAAGTAACATTATACCAAATAAAACTGTCTTAGGCTGTGCACTGGCTTTTCTGAAATGCAAGTCGTCTATTCATCGGTAGTGAGAAAAACACTGGCTCATCGATTATTTGCACTGTATCTCTTCATTTTAGTACCACCATAACTCGTGGTACAAAATTGGCAGAAATCTATAATGAGTTACGGTAGTTAGTTCAACATCCTCTAAATAGTCTGATCCCATCAAAATATGTGAAACGTTTCCTCATCATCAGATGTGCTAAGTAAAATCCAGGAGTTCAATTTACACCCTACAACAACAGTGGAGTGGTAGAGCAGGAGAAGCCCACCTTTTATAGAGGAGCAGAAGATTTCGACAAAGTGGGCAGCACAAACTATCCTGTAACTTCCGTCAAACTTTGCAGCTTTTTGGAAACTCCTCTCGTATTTTCAGCGAATGAAAGACGCCTTATTCCATCGTTCCAAGCCCAATTCTTCCTCAAATTATGAAGAAAGCCTTAAAAAGTTGACCTTTTCCCACCACCATGAATGTAATCTTCCCGATTTCTCACGATACGGATTTCTGTTTCAAACGTCTGATATTTCTTGCCATTCAAAATTCTCCTGTTTTGTGTTAGATATCTCAGGTGAAGAAGAAACAGTTCTAGCTCCTTAATAATAATAATTTATATTTCATATAAACGGGTAAGTTTACAAGAAATGCGTGCCAGTTTTACAGGCACTATCAGTTATGTTATGAATTACAGTCCTATAGTATCATAAATCACTGCTTTTCGAAAGTTTAAATTGTTCGATTATTATACAAGCAATCAGAACGGGTTCGTATAAATTTTAAGTTGCAAACACTTCACTCAGGTCACCATTAAAAATGAGCGACAACCCAAACTTCGTTCAGTTTCCTGCAGACAGTTATGGTCAATCAGTGAACAGAGTATATTTTGGTAAGTGTCATGCCGCCACTTGATTAAAAGCTATTTCAGGAGGAGAAGATCGTGCTGAGAAACTGCAAAATGGCAAAACCGAATTGTGAATAATACATCACTGGGAGTACATTTATAGGATACATACAAGAAGGAGGTGGAGGCTCCTTGGAATAATAGTTTACATTTGCAATTTTTAATGCCAACCATATTGGTCTTACCATGGAAACTATGAGTTTTTCGATGAAAATATAACTTTGCTCAAAGATTGGTGCTGTTTTGTTATTAACCGAAGCAACCAGAATTTAAGGGAGCAAAAATATGCACAAAAGGTAAGTTTTAGCTTTGATAAAGGCTTAGGTGGTTAAGATAAAATGCAGTATAATAGTGTGTATGTAAAAAGATTATCGTTACGTAGGTATGTGATATTTCAGTGAGAAGTGAATTCAAATATCTGGAAGATCAGAACCTGTAAGACGAATTGAACTGTAAGATGTCTAACGAATTTCTGTAGTGCCCATGGGGTAGCATCTTGATAAGAATCCGAGAAGACTTGTAGATGGTAGGAGCAAAAGCATTTTTTATAATTTAGATCTGTACAACCCTTATTTTTCTTCTTTTTAAGGATCCAGACTAATGTTTAATTCTGCAGCTGCAAAAATACATGCTGCTGTCCTACAGATCGGAACGATTCACATTTGTGACCACTACCATATCTGCTGATCAGCATGTGCCACTCTCCCTCTTTTTTGGTGTTAATCTCTGAGACTATTTTGGTAATAACTGTAGTTGCAGCATTGCATTGCTTTGAGCCTGCCCGAATCATATAGTATGCTGCACATTAATAGCTTTAATAACAAGTGCTTCCCATTAGGTCGCCAGACACATCGATACCTTACGACATTCTTAAGAGTATCACCTTTATGTATGCATACATGTACATAAGCATTTGTTGCAAGCGACTAGGAGATTAATTTTCCTTTAAAATTTATAAAGTATAGAAGTGGCTAGTATTACAGCAACTAAGTTATGGTCTATTCAGCAGAGTGAAATGGATGGTGGAAGAACTAGTGATAGAGTTGTGTAGAATGATCCTGAAGAAAACAGCTGGTTAACAGAACTTGTTATGCTAGATTTTCATGACCGATTTCCATATGGTATGCGTCAGACATTGCAAAGTAACCCTTCAAATTATGCTGCAATAGAAATACTGCGGAATGTTATAAAATTTACATTTTAGAAAAGCATATGAGAAGAGGTAGTTATTGACTGAGTAAAGTCGTTTCGACACAAAAACAGCAGTGTATCATTAACTATACATTTATATATATGAAAGATATTAAAAGGTAGGGTTGCTAATATAATTGTTTCCAGAAATACTCATACTAACAAAACTTATTGAAGATTAAGGAGAATGGAAAGCCAGTAAATTAGTTGAACGTTCTCTGCGTAAGTATTGGAGTCAAGTTATACGTAAGTGACTATACTGATGACAGGACTGGCTTTCAATTGCCTTTCTACCAAGAGCTGTGGTCTTTTAGATGAGCTAGGGTGGACATGTTAATGTGTATTTCTAGGCTCCGTTTGAACCCATCGGAGTTTTCACAGGATCTAATTTCATATGGTAGTTGGTCCCAAAGAGTGCTATATTTAATGGGGAAAAAGTTAACTCTAAAGGTTTTTCTGTGGATAGCCACCTTGAGAAGGTAGTCGTGGTTTCACAGCTGATAAGATTTAATATTTGCCCAAGTTATGGGTGAGTTACTGTAACAATGTTTCCTAATGACTTTGAAGAGTAGAAACAAGTTGTATTTCACTCTCCTTAACTACAGGGGTTCTAATTTCAGTCGTATACACCTGACAGCATATTCCACTTGTTGTTTAAACCCTATCATTCGTTTCGTGGGGAATCTATGGAAACTTTCAACTTTTTCGGTCTGCAGGCCTTATGTTTCTAAATAGGAGATCACAATATTCAAGTTTGGGGCGAATACATGTCTTATATATATCTAAATCTTGCTTCTTGGGTGTAAAAGTTACGTAGAAGAAAGCCAGTAAGTCGTTTACAGTCAGATACTGCTTTATTTGCATGATGGAAAAAGGTTAAATCTGAATATGTTATACGAAGATCTGTGACTGTGTTCAGTCTTGAGAGGAGCCTACGTACATATATGGGCACATCCTCGGTTTCCAGCGTCCAAGATGAGTCATACCGCACTTCAGTCTCGCTGACACTTTCCACAGATCGTGCCCCTCTAGGCTTCTTTTCAAACTAAGGTAATTGAGAATAACTTGCAAGTTGTGTAAATGGAGAGCTTTACTTCTGATGAACTAAACATCAGTCGTTAAAACAGACCAGTGTCTTTCCAGTTCTTTCGGTAAACATCTACAATTCAACGATCAGTCTTGGGATCTCTTGTATTTACCATGCGAACAAATCTTACTTGCTCACCTCAACATTTGCGAAGTCCTCAAAGTGTTGTGTAATTTTCACTTAGGCTAATGTGACCGTATTAGTTTCACCCAACAAAGTCCTTCAGATCCCGTACCATAATTTCTGTACAAATACGAAAGTAACACTTGATCAGAAAAGGTTTTACAAACAGGAGGACTAAATCTGATCGATCAAAATGCCAATCTCTGGGAGAGACTCCCCATAACGTGAAGTGCTATAAAACGATAAAGCAGTTTTACTCAATTTAGAATCACTATAAAAATCGACCTGAATTTTACGGAGCCATCACTGCAGTTCCCTTTTACATCAGGATGCACTATGATAGTCTTTCAAATGGCAAGTGTTTATATAATAATAACTTAGTTCACTTATTTAAGTAGCGCGTTACCTTCAGCTATTTTTCCCCCATCTGTTTCCGTCGTCACTACTCTACGTCATCGTTTCAGCATCTAAGCGCACCTAACCAGAGTCCTGCATGGAAATATGAACATATGTGACCGTCTTAGCTTTCTTTAAATGTGAAATTTTGGAACAGTTGAACCAATGGTAACACTCTTTCTGGTATTCTGCTGCTGAGCCTACACTTCTATTCACCTCCTGGTCGAGGTCGAACAACCCTACATTTAAACTGAAATGAAGCTGGACTCCAGACCATTTAACTCATAACCACTCAAATTCCATGAACGATCCCATGCTACCATTTGAAGACGCTGGCCAACATTCTGTACAAGGAGTATTCTTGATCTGAAATAAAGAAGCAACTGGTTTTCAAACAGTTTTCAATGTCTTACTCAACTTACGTGTACAGTCTGTCATGCTGACACAAATGGCGCCAATGGAGAGTTCTGGAATCGACCTCGGCCCTATTTGATGCAGTAAAACAATCCAACATGACCTTATCTAGTTTTCGTATCCACGATCAAATTTCTTTCCTGCTGGGGAAGCAGTACACCAAGTCATTTATCAAGAGCGAAATGTTCGCAAAATGAAGGAAAATAAAAAATGCACGAAAAAGATGTGAGACACTAGCACGTGTTACCATGTGACAATACCTGAAACGGAATAGCGAAGCAAAGTTGTGACTACCGATCAGAAGGTATGATGAAGACATCTGAGATTCACATATCCTGGGTAAATACAGCACCAGTGCGCGTAATGAACGTCGTTTTACCCTCCATGTAAAATTAAGTTATTCGCTATTCGCTGCAGGCGCCTGACACTTAAAATATTTAAGGAGTCTTAAGCAACATATGTGGGTTCTTCCTCTTTTATGTGGTATCCTCCATCAACAAGTCTGTATTCCGTATTTTGTTAATGCGAAGACGATATTTCTATATCTCTTTATGTGTTACACAGACAGAGTATTTTGCAGACTGTTCTGACTGACTCTAATGTCAGAAAGAACAAACAAACTGTAAATTCACCATACATCGAAATATGTGTAATTTATATAATAACTTATCCATGCCTGTAAAATTGGTATGTTCCTGCATAAACAGGAATAAATATATATACATATATAAGTATATTATCGTATATGGAGTCTTCCCGTCTTATCATATTGGTTTGCCCATCAAATAACTCACACAACTAAATAGTGGATCTTTCCCACTTTTCGTAAGGTTAGCAGAATTATTCTGATGTCCAGAACAGATCCTGAATAATTTCTACTCAACATATTTTCCATCATTCTGATAAACAGAGCCACAGTCATCAGTTCTCCCCACTACCTCCTTATTTTAGATCATTAGACTGCAACCATATTGCAGCCCATTAGAGGCTGTGCGTAACATATATGACATAATTCATCTTTTTCCCAGATTTCTTACCTTATGGAGAACCACTGTTTCTAGATTTAGTCAATTTTTTGCGTTCTGCTAATCTATGTGACTCCAGTTCATTACATTAACTTACTGTGTCCTTTGACTCCGCAGTAACTACGGCTGATTACATTTTTTATCCTTCACGTTCCCCAGTGAAACATAGGGCTTCAAGCTAGTGGCTTGAAGTTTCTTTAGCAGTGTTTATTTTACAGGATGGGGTTGCTGGCCTCATGCCCAACCTTTTCTCTTCCACAGCATTATTTCTGGCTTAGCGAGGTAAAGGAGTGCGTCGGCCGAGGATCGACCCACGGACCATGTGCATGGTCGGCTAGCGTCCTAACCGCTATGCCAACGACGCTGATTACATGCACTAAGTTATTTCTTTTAGTGAACTGTGCATGATCCTTTAACCAACGTGAATTATTTCTAAATAAGCCTGTAGGTTCAAATGCCTTTTTCATTCCTGTCTTGTTAAGAGTTCTACGTAGGGTTTCAGAAATTAATCCTTTGCATGGAGACACTACTGGCGTCCTGAATTCCCCATTGTTGGCGCCATCTTTCTGTTTGTTTGCCATTCATACTGTCGCTGTTCTCGCTAATACACTGTTGCCACTGTAACCTCCCATATACTTCCTGGTTAGTTCATCAGGATAGTAACTAAGTGTTAGCGCCTCCCTTATACTTCCTACTCGCTGCCTTAGATTTTCTCTGGTACCATTTAGTTGTCTCAACCTATCACTCGAACACTTCACCCACTGTATTTCCAATAACAGGATGAGCAGAAATCCAAATATCTTTTTTAATATGTGGATCTTCTGTAAGTGCAAGTGTTTAACTTTAATTATATCATGCATGTGATGCAACACAATGATACCGGCTTCCCACATTGACATTTCTACCCTTAAGTGGATCGGACTGTGTCTACGCACACTTTGTCCGTGGCGCTAACATCCCCACCAAAGCAAAAATACCTCATCGTTACTGAAATTGCATAGCACTTCTCTTTGAAATCTGGATGACTTATCGACTAGAATTTTCGCAAGCACGGGGATATCCACAAATCAACATAGGTTTCATCAGATGAACACACCGGAATTCAGACAGACTTTATCTAAATTTCATGAAATTTAGTCTAGTAGACAGCAGATCGGAAGGAAGAGTGCATCTGAGCGAAAACCACTATCTACCACGGCGAACCCTCCAAATCAAGCTGAATGTCTAGTTATAGATCTCAATACAAGTTCAAAAGGTGGAAGACGAAAGTCAGAACTATAAATTACACCATCACAGGAGTCATCAGCTGAGGCAATAAGCATGGAGAAAAACTGGAACTCTCTGTAAGCAAAAGGAGACAGGCCAAGGAACACCTCTCTACAGACACATGACAGGTGATATAGGTGGGAAGTTTGTCTGAGCAGAATATGAATAATTTCAGAGGTGAGCTATGAAAGGAGGAGCCAATCTGATCTACGGAGCAATGAAGAGGGAAGTGGAGAAGATTGTCATGTAAAACAAAAGATTGTTTATGACACACCGGCAACTGAAGCAGAACAGGTCACAGGTGATAGAGACCTCACAACACTGTTTCAAATGACCAACATGCTATCTGGAAAGATGTCAACATAGGTGAAACCAGCGAACGACAGTGAATTAAACCCACTTACCAAAGAGGTGAAACAAATGTAACACTGGGCCGATCACTTCAGAGGGCTGTTGAGTCTACAACAAATTATCTAGAAATGTCACCAGTGCCAGGAACGAAACTCCCACTGGAAATCAATCCTCCAGTAAAAGAACAAGTCTTGAGCTCCATAATGTTACCGAAAACCCAGAAAGGAGAAAAACTGAAGGCAGACAGCAGTGCATAGGAACTAATGGGTTTCAACTTCCAAAGCAGAATAGGTATTCCGGGACCCTTCTTATCAGACCACGACCTGATACTAGCCCACAGTGAGTAGTGTTCAAGCAACAGAACGTAATACGGCGACATACTTATTACCGAAGTCCTTCAGAATTATCTTCAGCTTGATAGCTTCACGCTTTCACGCGTAAACTGTGATTAACTGTATTTTTATTTCTAGATTCTCCTTCTAAGGAAGAAAATTAACATCCATAACTATGCAGAATACTGAAAGAATATGTGGCTTGAAAAAGAGACACTTTCTTGTTACCGTAAGTTAACATGATGCCTGTCTTTCACGTGACGTTTTTTTCACACGAATGTGTAATACTCATTTTTTGTTTATATTCCTCAATGACTGAATTCAAGTATATAGAAGAACAACATAGATGACAGAAGTGAGGAATTCTTATCTGGCAGAATTATTTGCATTTTATGATTACGGCAAATATTAACAAACAACAGTGACTATTGAAACAGCACAGAAATATACAGCCACTACAGTAGAAAAGTATGCGTAGGTAAAATGAACAAATATCTAGCTAATTAACTAACTCCAGAAATCGTAACTGAAGGGAATTGTTTTAATACTGAAACAGCCGTGTTTGGCAGTGAGTTCACATAGTGCTTCTGGATTCAGATGACACGTATTTTTTCCAGAGGTTGACGATTACATTTTCGCTAACACTGAAGAGAGAAGGCTGTCTGAATTAAGGCAGGTTTTGAAAGGAAAGTGATAAGTTTGAAGAAGTCAACTAGTGACTCTAAGCAAGGACACAGACTATCATAATGTTCTAGGAAACCTGTTAGTTACGACTTGGACCTCACTCCCCACATGGCCTAGCCAGAGGCAACTCTCACGACTTCTGTGTGACCACTAATACTGCTAGACCTGGACCCTAGACGCACTACCTGCCGATTTTTCGGCCCGGCCAACCAAACCTAATGGCCAGGCTGTTCTTAGCATTTCCCTGACTAGCGTGAGGAGAACACAACTATCACGACTGCTTGACGGTATGCTTATTGGTGATTATGTTTTGATACACAATTATAACACAACGCAGCCTCTGAGTTCTTGTTCCGTGGAGATCATGAAGGCCACTACGTGTTTCAACCGCACATAAACAAACTGACAGTGAAACGGATGAAATCCAACCGAGTTGACGAACTCTTTCGACCCCCCACAATATATTTTCGCGCCTGGTATGGGTTGTGTTCATGTATAAAGAAACATTCCCATCGTCTGTTTTGATGAAAATAGGAAACATGTGAATGGTAATCAATCCATGAGATTCAGGTCTTCGGTGAAGAATGCAATCACAGACGCAGGTGAGGTGTCTGTTGGTAGGCGCATATAGCATGTGTGCCCCTTTATTTTCACCCAGAATGACCGAAGTCATCCATCACACAGAGAAGCAGTCATATTTGTTAGTAGCACCTCCTAAAGTCAGCACATCAGTTTAGCTTAGTCTGTGATGAAAATTTCCGTTTGAGAATCTGCCATTATTCGACGGAAATTGTCTCGTATTCAAATTATGTTACGTTTGAATTCTTTTCGGGTCCAAAAAACAGAGTTGGATACCCACGTCGAAGATTATCCGTCATTACATACTGGGATAAAGATCACCTGCACGGTTATTAATGAATGACTGCACTTACTTTTCCCTGTGGATGTTGCGTGTGGGGTCAATTCTTAGGACCTTTGGAAACTTTTTTCATGACTCCGTCTACTGATAAGTTGCAAAACAGTGTAGTTGCTGAACTTACGATATCTTCATCCATATGAATCTTTACCAGCTTTCGAATGAATTTAAGAAACTGACAGATCTAATTGTGACTACATATTTCTAAATATAATGCACATTAAATACACAATACGCCATTTTGAAGAACTTCGGCAGGTACTCAGAACAACAGAAGAATGTCCGTAAAGAAGACGGTGCTTTCCCAAATGTGGAAATTAATACACATAATAAAGTTTGCTTCACGATTTGTTGCTCAGATTTAGGCCTTGTTTCAGAAGTCTCACTTCAAAGTTGCACTTAAAGGCAACATATATATATTGCATATTCAGTTATCTGCGATCACGAACTTAAGCCGAACGTAATTACTAAAAATTCGATGACAGAGTATACCCTGTTTACAGTGCTTAACAAAGTGGACTACTATTCATGAATCTGAAGTCAGATTTTGATCACAGTTCATGCAATTTGTTTTAATACATTTTGATGCCTGCTTCGTGACTAATATAGCTGAGTAAAGTTTCCAAGAGCAAGATATGTCCCTTTTATATATATAACTCTCTTCACTTTACTTTCGATTAATTTCCCTGAAGAAGTCCAGACCAGTTTGCGAACGATATGTTGGAATTGTTTATTATTATTCCCTTGGGTTCCGAGTGGAATATAAGACTTCAGCTACACATCTCCACTTTGTCCTTTTCACCTAGGCCTACAACTGCCCATAATCTGCCATCTCCTCCAATTCACATGATATCCTACACGTCACCCCCCCACCGATGACCCACTCGTCGCTTCCATTAGGATCCCACTAGGGAGGTGGCCTGCATTGCACGTGACGGCCTTTTCCGTGTATACCTGATCCATCTCAACTTTCTCCTGCATATATGTTGAGCTATCGGCTCCTGGTTGAATTGTTGCCAGATTTCCCTGTTGCTAGTTCTTTCTGGCCAGCTGGCCATTCGATCTTCAGAATGGAGCCAGTGAAGGTGGCAGCTACTGATAAAATTCTGTAATATTTTCGTAGCACGCCTAGTTTCTGACGTGTAAAGAGGAACTAAAGTAGCAATCGCAATTTTATAACACTTAACAGAGTGAATCGAACATAAACAATTGTGGTGAAATACAGGGTTAATTCCTTCTGTTCAAATCTTTTGCGATAATAGCGTTAGCTTATCCGCCTCAGTCTCTGTGTCCCTTTCCAAGTGTGTCGGAGGGAATTCCATCTGGTTCTGCTGCCTTCCCGACTGGACTTCAGTAGCTTGATCGCATTCAGGATTTCTTCTTTCATTCGGGGAGTGGTGCACACTGGCATTTCCGTGTGTGCTGTTGGTGTATTTCCGGGCGAGTTGTCAGTGGTGTTCAATTCGAGAGTCCCTTAAAGAGATCAGCTCACTGTTTGTTTCGTTTCTACCCCTTGGTAAGCAGATTCCCTTGTGTATCCTTTACTGGTTTCGTCATCTGGGTTGATCTCTTCCCGGATAGAGGCTTGGTTATCTGATATACTCTCTTGACGTCTCTTTTGCCTGCGGTCTGTCCTGCTTCACTTGCCGGCCAGTGTGTTGCAGAATTGTCGTTTGTCTTTTCTAGCACTCTTCTTCACCTCTGTCTTTATTCAGTGCAGTGTACATTGCACTCATCTTCTCCTTCTGTTGCCCATCTTTGCGTTGAGTCATCTTCTCTGTAACCTCTCTTCTTTTCTATTAGCTTCCAGGTGGGTGTCCGTTGACAGCCATTCCTTGTCCTGTCTCTTCTTTCTTCCTAGAACAGTTGTACATGTTTCTCTGAACATCACCTTCGTAGGGTTCCAATGTTCTTCCACTCAGGTTTCCCCAATGGTGCCACGTAGTGTATACGAATTTGCTCTGATATATGTAGCGAAGGCATCCCTCGTAGATTTGTCTTTCAGTTTCTGAGTGTTGAACGTGAATTACAGTGGCCTGTCTCCAATTTTTCATTGATTTCAGCTTCACCTTGAAGGTTTCTTGAGCTAGATGATAGTCTGAGTGATCCCACATCTGTTCCCCTTCTTGACTTTGGATCCAGCAGACCAATTGCGTCTCCACTTTCTTGAGAAGCATTGAGATGAAATCTATCTGTTCCGTCGTACGTCCGTCAAACGAAATCCAGGTTGCCTTAGGTATATCACTGTGCTTGTACACGGTGCTTTCGATCACAAAATCATTGAAAGCCCAGGGGTATACGAAGAGTCATCCACTGTCGTTCATTTCAGCGAAGGTCCGTTTCTCGACCTATAATGAGATCTCTTCCTGTATTATACTGATCGTGCCTGTAAAAATGACATGGATTTATTGTAAAATTACTCGTTTATACGAAATGTAAACTATTATTATCTGCATCGGCGTCAATACTCGACCACGAGCCCTCCACTCAACGAGTTGACTTAAACAGTGAAGGTCAGCATACAGTGATGAGTGTTGTAGGCTGATAATTTTGAGGAGTTATTTACCGCTACAGATCATTACTGTTAGCACTGTATATGGTCCTCAATTTCTGAAAGTCTTTCAGTGGATTCAAAACTTGCTCCGAGCTGAGGAAACGTGTTCTTAGCATAATCTCACAAAAATGTAAGTGCGTAACTTTATCCTTAGGTGAGTTTGCCTGTGACACTTACAAAAAGACTAACTTCTTTTACCTAGGTCTTAATCAGTACTCTGCCTATCCTGTAAGTACTGAGGAACGAGTGAAAAGCAGAAATAAAAAGGATTCGCAACGTACCTGTAACCACAAGTATATTTATAATGAATGTAATTAGAGTTTAATAATATAAAAAGGTTTTCAACTTATCTGTACCCAGAGGAGTAGCGAGCTTGAAGAGTGTGCTCGTAGAAGAGCGCAACGAGGGAGCAAACGTGCAAGCACCAAAACGTACAAGAAGCGAAGTGCTGTGAAGTGAAGCGAAGTGAAGTGGAGTAGCGCCAAAAAGATGGGTGAGTGAGTTGAAACAAAAGTTCAAAGGTTCAATGTACACTACAAAAACTTCCATGTACGTCTACGCTGGTTTCTGTGACACTGATTATCCGCAATGAATTGCTAAAAAAGCTTCGTTACTTAGCACCCATTGCTCCCAATGGTTGTTACAGTTAATTCGCCAAAAAGATGGAATATTAGACTTGACGCCTGAAGCATCGCACATATAACCACAGCTGAAAAAATGAGTAGGGAACCACGAACTCGTAGTCATTGATAACCACTACGACAGTTAACCAATCCCAACAGAGCATAGGACGCAGCAGGCCTTGTGACTGTATAAGACACCGGAACACCGTGAGAATATTCAAATGTTTTATTTGAAGTCATTACACCGTTTTGCAAAGCAAGCATTACAAAACCATAAACAATCTCAACTGCCCGCTTAAAGTGAAATATCCATGGCCAACGTTCTAGCCTGTGAAAGACGGAGAAAAGAAGGCATGGTTAATCTAATGTGCAGTGAATTCTATCCTCACCTGTGATTTCAAACGGTCTAACTCCTTCCATAGTATGAACTCAACTGCTCCTCTCATATGGTTTCCGATAAAGCTGCTTTTACCGCTATCTGTATTCTGCTACTCCATTATAGCTTGCGGTAGTGTGCTTGACTTCTGATTGTCTGTAATGTCTACCATACTACGAATAATAGTAGAATGAGCACGCAAACATAATTTTCTATAGTTGGTTTGTAGGGATTGGTTTTGTTTTTATGAGTTGATCACAGATTGATATCAGTTAGAAAAGCACTGAAAACCAGGGAGTACTGAACAGCTGTTTCATGCTAGTTTGGAAATCATTGGCAGTACGCACCCATTGGGGCTCGAACCCACAGCCTCCAGGTTACAGGGCAAGCTCGTATTCGTGATTTAGCGGGACCACCAGCCAATGTCCTCACGAATTGGTAGAAGCTAGAATTCATGGGCCATTGAATCGGGTCCCAGTGGCTGAGTAGTATACGACCTTGCCTTGTAACCGGGAGGCTGTGGGTTCGAGCCCCAGTGGGTGCGTACTGCCGATGATTTCCAAACTAGGATGAAGCAGCTGTTCAGTACTCCCTGGTTTTCAATGCTTTTCTAACTGATATCAATCCGTGATCAACTCGTAACTGGAAAACATAAGCCAAATTAAGTTAACTCTTAATTTCAATCATGGAGAAAATGAAATAAGACCTAGATACGATAAATTCAGTGTAAAACAGCAACGAAATGTGTAATGAATACCTAAAACATGTTACTAATGGAACAGCTATATACTATAAAGCACTCATAGTTAAGCAAATGAGTGCTTCGATCACGCTATTTTCTAGCCAGTAGGGAATTTCTGATACGCAACACCTGTAACTTTTCCCTCTTCTTTTGGACCTTGGGAAGTATTAATTCATAATTAGAAATAAATACAAATCAGTCTCAATAAAAATAATTCTAGTCTAACACACCAGTGTGATCAGTCGCTGTGTTGATTTGCTTCTTCGAAGATTATATCATGTAGAGAAAAAGTTTGACTCTCAACATACCGATGGGGACCATCTTCACCTCCTATTCTTGACTTCATTCTGTTATGACTATAACAGAACCATCTTTACTCTAACGTTTTGCATGGTAGTCAGTTTGTCAACACTACCTTCCTGGTGGAAACTGTTAACGGTGCCTGAAAACTGCAATGAAAACAAAATTCACAAACTTATGATGAGGCTGCATATTCTCATCTGCTTGAATGGCATCTTGTTCTTTGTCGCCACCCCTGAGAAATCAATGCTGCATATCGGGTCCGGAGAAACATTCACGGTGAAATTAAGTGAAGTTTGAATCCTTGGGTCGACCAGTTTTCTGAGGTCATCCAAAACATTTCAGGGGTATTGTTTATGAGATAATTTGTTTTCAGATTCAAACACACTGATTTCGCTATCTATCTGTCATCTGCCTGAAGACTTTGAAAGCTAAACATAACTCATTCCCGTGATATCCAGGTTCATGCTACTGACCAATTATATCCAAGACAGCTTAGGCTCAATCACGTTGAGGCGTGACTTTATAGCTTCCAGGCGTACAGAAGCATTATGCATATATTCATCTGCCTTCTTCGTTTGTTCATCATCTTTTTCAAACCTTCCCGTAGTAGTTTTAGTGAAATTTGACTTATATGCTAGTGGGAAACACACTTATAGTCGTGAATGGGTTAGCAGATATAAACAAGCTAAAAAATAATATTGCTAAGAAACTTTCATCTGTGTTAAACTTGTCTGGCTGCTAAAAACTATGGGGATTCCAAATGGAACAATTTATCCGCCAAAAGCCTAGATGGGTATTCTAGAGGCACTGCATCAACTGCTAATTTCTTCGTAGTCTTCTTAATACTGTGATTATTAGCTGACATTTATAACTTACCAGTTCAACGTGCGTTAACTGATAGGCGGAGTCTCCCCAGATGATGACTGCTTAGGTTATGAGTGCAGTAGTTCGGCTACTGCCCAGCCTTCACTGAGTCGTCAAAGTTACCTAAAGATGAAAGTACATTTAAAAGTAAACATACTGAAAAGGTCCAACACTGGGAACTTGTAACACGGTGAACCAGCCGCAGGTACTAAGCTCGAAAAATCCAAAATTAAGTTGGCTATTCGGAATTCAAGACATATTTTCAACATTATTTTAACAAGGATGCAATATTGGTACATTGACTGTTCACGAGTAAACTGAATCAAAGTAAATTAGCATGTGATCTTGAAGTGTTGGATTGCGAGAATATTTCAGGTGTGATCATGGACTGACATCAGTTAGGGGACCATCGGAAACCAGAGAGTATTGGACAGCTGTATCACCCTAACATGGAACTCTTCAGCAGCACGCCTCTGTGGCCCCACCGAGAATTGAATTCAAGACCTTTCGGTTACAAGGCGGGGATGAATACCATCCAACCACCATAACTTCTAACTTATGCCATTCCGCAAACATGCAGCACGACTGCCAGCCAGTGTCATTGACGACTAATTGTCCTCACACGAAACCTTGCGGACTCAACTGGTGATGACTTCCCACTAGAACTACGGGCTGATTCACTCTGTAATCAGTCACCAGCGAACATCAGATTAGTTTTTGATTGCCGGTTAGTTTACTTTTCTGATGCTTTTCAGTTCTGAAGGACTATTTGCAGCTGAAACCGAATCAGAACTTTGGCAAAAATGACTGACTATGTACTTCTTTTTTTTCCACCACGACCTATAGATGATAGGAAGATGAAGAGTCATTAGCTGGCTGACGCAGTGTACAGCATATATCAGAAGCATTGTAACTCCTCCTGGAATAGCAAATTGGCTTATCAGTCAGTTCACGCAAAAACGATTAAATGTAGAACAATAGGGCACTAAGTAGTACATATATAAGACGATTAGCTATGTAATCCGTTAAAATTTAGGAGTTCATCCTTCACATGGTTAGAAATATTATGTAGTTGCACGTAATTAGGTTAAGGTAATTATTTACTACTACAGAAGAACATGATGATTGCTTGTTGTAGTTCTGAAAATGAATCTGTGGTAACTGACAATTTCTACTACCATATTGTTTAAAGGCGTACTGTTGTTTGTTAATATTGACTATATAAATTACAAATAATTGCGCCAAGTGCAAATGACTAAGTTCTACCCTCTCTGTCTTTTTGTTCTGTTTCGTGTGATTTGGTCGCTGAGAAATACTATTACAAAGAACTATTGCAGAATCTGATGACAAAAGTTCTCAATACAAAAATAATTGTTAGCATTTATCATATGAATTATGTAATAAAAGACATCTAAGGGAAATATGTGAACGTAGTAGTAAGGTTGACTTGTCACTTTAATACAATTGTAACAACAGAAGACAAGGGCCAGGCAACAGATCGTTTATTTGGGAAATCAACACATATTTATATATTTTCATGTACATTATTAGAGATTATTGTAAGCAAACAAACACAGTCTTCTGATTGGTGGTTTCTCTCTGAACGTTAATCTTTCATCTCTTTGTGGCCGTTTATTGATTATCTATCTGCAAACTGTATCCGCCTACGTAAAGTCTGCTGTGATTGGTTGTTGAATCAGTCTTTGTTTTTATTTTTCTCACGACCAATATTAGGGACGTAAACATTGACGTAAATTACTGTCTACCGATTTGGCTAGCAGCCAGCTCTCACCACATAATTACGAGCAGTTATTAGTACATAAAAGATTTTTGTGTACTCATCAGATCAATATGTTTGATCTAAAAATGCGCAGAAGTACAGTACTCAAGTTGAGTACTTTTAAGTTGATCATAGTTGTTGATCTTATCATCCTTACAAATTTTCTCATTGTCAGAATATTAGCCTCATAGACTGCTATCTATAATAAACCTCTACTCATTTCTTCCTGAGATGTTCCTTATTTGCACGTTCTGTGAGCCGTTCAGGCCTTCTTTTGTTTCGCACATTTATATTCCCTTTTCTCCGAAAGTTAATTCAGTCATTTTAATTGATTGTGTACAAGCTAACTTTAATTATTTCACCATTAATGCATATTTTTTAGATCATAAGATCATTAGTCATCACTGGTTCTTACAAAAGATAAATGAAACGTCAAAAAACTACTGAAGTGAACAAGAAGCAATATTCTGTCGGAAAACATACAATATACACTATATGTTAGTGGTTCAGTGGTAGAGTGATCACTGACCACATAGGAGATCCGGGTTTGATTCCCAACCGAAGCACTTCTAGACCTCTTCTAGTTTACTCGTAGTAAAGCTGGAAGGTATAGAAGGCTGGGTGTAAGGCAACCAACTCTAACCACCACTACTGAAGCGTCAAAACCCTGAAGCCCCATGTTCCACTCGTAACATCAAGAAATGAAACATTAGGGAAATCACAGACATTGATTCCATTGTAACAACAGAAGACTAGACACGGAAGCCAAGGTATACATTTTTCATTAATCAAACCTCTGTTTATATATCTACAGTTTATATTCTTTAACCAATAACTGAGCGTGTGATTTAGGTTTACATCGAACGACATGAAACAGAATGTTCAAATATACATAGTATTCTGTTGCTAATGCAGTACTGAACTGTGAGAATAATATTCTGACTCTAGCAACAAACAGAATGTTCAAATAGATATATCGTTTTCTGTTACTAATGCTGTATTGAACTGTAGGAATATGTGAGAATAATATTTAGTTGGAACACACTGTCTATATCACACCATCACACACACACTTTCTAAATAATAACATCTTACTTGTTCGTTTCGCATTTGATTATTCTCAGTGTTCATTTTTACCTTCTTCCTGCTTTTCCCCTTTACTGACTTTTTCAGTGATACACAAATTATCATTGTTGGTCCGAAGAAGTTACTCGACGCACTACTGATAGCTACTTATGAGTGGCATACACACCACATTATTTCCACATTAAGTGGTACACGTTTACTACTATTCCCTTCAGTCACTTAGATTTTAGCATTTCCTGAAACTCAGTCAAACTTCAGGGAAAAGACAAGAATCAAGTATGGCGACTTTAACCTCTGGTTCTGACTGTTTATTCCAAATTTAACAATAATACATATGCAGTGTAGGTAACATTCTATCATATCACAGATAAATAAGTCTAAGACTTTAAGTAATAAAGAAGTATTCAAGTTTATTTGTAGAAATTCACTGAGAGTTTTCTTTGAGATTATATTACTATATAATAAATAAACAAAATTTGACTGCGAATATCACGCAGTTTGTGAAGAAAGAAGAAATTTTGTTTTCATTACTGACATCAGTGTGGAGTCATAAAAGTAGGATACGTAAATCAAAGGATTCAAAGTTAATTGCTTTAATCCAGTTTCATTCGCACATATATATATATATATATATGTATATAAACAACTGTCCCTCGTTTCATTGATTTTCTTTGTTTTAATCAATGGATGAATGGTTGATTCAAAGGAAGATCTTATTGTGAATATCTAAAGTCCAGTGAAAGAAACCTAGTTAATTTGTTGGTTTGTCTTTTTAGAAGCAAAACTGAATGAAAACGAGTGATGAAAAAAGTAAAGTGATAATAAAATGATAATAATAATATAGTAACAATCAGAACAAATCCAATCTTGATTCACTAGAACATAATTAGAGATGCTTTGATTATATAAGCAAATAAAAGAAAAATAGGAAATGCTAATTAACTTTTTTACTAAAAAATTAAAGAAAGTTTGAAAAGATGGTGAACAAACAATAAAAAGAATATTTCTATTTTAACTATCTGTGACAGATTTACAGCTAACCTTAAGATGATAAATCACCAAGAGATGAATTAATACAATGGTAGAAGTGGATAAAATAATGATTTTTAAATTTTTAACTACAAGTTTTTAGGGATTTGACTGATTTTAAAGAAGACCACCAACTAACTTCATTTAGGGGACTATTTATGGCCAGGGAGTCCTGACACAGCTGTTTCTTCCTACTTTAGACATCTTCAGCAGTACTCACGCATAACCCCACGATGGATGATTCTCTAACTGAACTCATATCTTGATCTAACTAGAAATCAGTCAAATCTTTCTAAACAGCACTCGAAAATTAATCTAATGCCCACCACTGACTGACTACTGAGTGAAATTACCTGGAGTTCTAGTCAGAAGTCATAACCAGTGGGGTGTGCCAAGCTGGGTGTGAGGACAAATAGTTGCCAACGAAATTAGCTGGCGGTGGCACTAAATAATCTTAAGTAGTCGAGTAGTCATGATGAATAGTTATCTGGAGATAAATGATGAGGAATAAGAGCACAAAGAATTGAATGTGGGTCGCGAAATAAAATTGATACTGATAAGACATATACTAGCTGAACTAGGCTTAGACAGGCTTAAATCAGTTTGAGAAAATTAATCCATTGTGCTGAGGCAAACTATTTATTACAGTGAGACTGGACAACCTAGAAGCTCAACCTTATGCAACTAATATAATTGGTTATTTATTAGCTTAACTTTACGCAGTGAGCAATATTCGTATATAATGAACTTCTCTATGGCAAAATCTAATTGTTATCACTGCCACGAACCAGCCTGTTCACTGTTTTTAATTCTGTGGGTTCTGAAAGTCAGAAGTAATTGGTGATCAGTATCAGTATTGAATCCTCACTTTAGTAGTATTATTATGCCATCGCCAACATAACAGATTCTAAGGCAACATATAATTATTTGTAACAGTAGTATTTCGCAATGACCAAATCACAGGAAATCAAACAACAACACAGAGAGGGATGCACTTAGGAATTTGTATTTGGCAGAATTATTTGTAATTCATATAATAAATATTAACAAACAACAGTAAGTATTTAAACAATACAGTAATAGAAATTGTCAATCACCACATCCGCCACATGTCGAATGTCTCCTCGCGTATTTATAATGAGGTCTCCGTTTGCTTGCAAATCTCGTCGATCTTCTAAATGATTTTGTGATATTGTTTTCATCACTATCATATGGACTTATTTCTGAATTATCTACAAAATCAGGATTAGTAGCGGAATCATCAAAATTATAATCGGAACGACCTACTTCATTTATTTTTACTTGATCCACGTGTCTGTTGTGAACTGAATGATCTTCCATGTCTAATATCTTCACCATTCGATTTCCCATTTTTTGTAGTATGATTCCAACAGAAGGTCTATAGTCATTCCCTCTATAATAATGTTTATCAGAAGTCGTGGACATCAGATGCGTTCGGAGAATTCGAGATTTGAATAGCTTAGCAGGGCTTTCATGGGTACTCGTATGCTCCGCATTGCGATATTGAAGTAGGAAGTTATCTACACATCTCTTTAGCTCGTCAAGATCCTTAAAACTCATTGATGGTGTGGCACTCTCTAATGTTCGTCGAAATTTTCTGCCAACCCGTTAGACTGAGGATGACGTGGTGCCGTATACAGATGACGACAACCTATGTGTTTAAGCCGATCATTGAAGTTCATCTCAGTGAAATGAGTACCATTATCAGTAACTAAGACATCTGGAATTCCTTCTCGACTAAAAATCTTCCTCAACGCTGTGTGAGTGAATTTTGCGTTAGGACTATCTGTATTTATGACTTCTGGCCATCTAGAATAAGAATCCACAATAATTAAAGCATAGTATGAGTTTAAGAATGGGCCATAGTATTCTGCATAAATACGCTGCCAAACCTCACAAGACGCAGGCCAAGCTTTTCACGATGACTTCCCGTAGGATATTTTATGCAATCACCTGAAACAGCTCTTTGTTCTTTTGACAAGGTTAGCGTCAATTTCCGGCCACCAGCACGTTAAGCATGCTAATGATTTCATCTTATCAACTCCCAGATGAGCAGAATGAAGATCATCCAAAATCGCAGACCTCAAATGTCGGCGGAATGATGATTCTGTCCTTTAGGGATAGAAATCCATCTGGATGGACTGGAATCTCATCTCTTCGTTTATAAAAGTCCGGAAATCTTCTCTTACGCTGAATATTCCAACCTATTTTTGTTGCATTTATATTGCTCCCCGAATATTTCCGAGTATCGTGTATAAGTCAAACTCTATCCATAGGTAGCAGCTGTACTGATAAACATTTGGAGAATTTTCAAATAGTGAATAATGAGATAAGAAGTCTGAATGACGTGCGTCCTTAGCCGATCTGTGTCCAATAGTGTAATCATATGCACTCAGTTCTAAATTCCATCTTTGAACCATAGCAACAGATGATCTATTCAAATCCTGATGATCAGTAACTACGTTTAACTTAGTACCAAAGACATACTTGTGAAAGAGTCTTATTGCCCATACAACTGCTAGAGCCATTTTCTGGGTTTGTGAGTACCCTTGTTCACTCTTACTTAGACGTCGTGAAATACAAATAACAGGTTGTCCATTTTGCTCCAGTACTGCAGCTATACACATAGGAGAAGCATCTGTAGTAAGAACAGGCTTATCTTTCGATGAGAGAGGTCTTAAGAAAGCTTGTCTGTTAAGAAACTCCAAAGTTCTTCGTAAGATATCCTCATGTTGTTGTTTCCACTTAAATTGTTTACTGGAGACAATATCAAAAAGCGGAGATAACAGTTGAGTGAAATCGGGAATGAATCTGGAGTAAAACTGAAGAGTGCCAATCCATGATCTCAACGACGACATATTATTAGGTGAAGGTGCTTGAATTAGAAGTACCAGACGACTAGAATTAGGTCTGAAACCGTCGGAGTCTACTGTGTATCCTAAGCATGATACAGACGACAAAGTTAAATTGACATTTAGACGGACTAATCAGGATATTTTTCTGACAGAAACGCCTGAATAGTTTTAAAAGACGTTCATTATGCAATTCGATGTTCGGTCCATGAACTATAATGTTGTCTTGGTAGGACTCAGCACCATCTAATCCATCATCTGATTTATTACTTTTTGAAAGACAAAAAAATTAATACTTGAACAATCCAAATGGAGTATTAGTGGTATTTAGTGCAATAGAAGCTTTGTCGAGAGGAATTTGAAAATAAGAAGCTTTGAGATCTATTTTGGAAAATATTTTGGGCCATGTAGCTTGTAGAGAATGTCTTCGGTTTCTGGCGTGGTGCAACTTTGCTGTAGTAGACGACTATTGAGTGTAAGGTGGTAGTCACCACAAATTCTCGGTGTTTTTCCATCAGCCTTTAGTGGCGTCACAATGGGAGTAGCCCAATTCGAAGATTCAACTGGCATAAGTATGCCCTGCCCAACCAACTTGTCCAACTTTTTCTTAACTGTATCTCACAAACCGTATGGAATTAATCGACGCTTTAGGAAGACAGGATCACCCTTGATTTCAAGATGGATGGGCTAAATCTTCATGCCACCTACACTCTTTGAACATTGGAGAACTAATTCTCTGAACAAAGATTCATCAAACAACTCAGTGCAAAGTGAGATTTCGACATTCAACAATCTAAGGGCTTTTAATCCCAATAAAGATGGACCATATTCACTAACATGAAAGTTGATATTCACAAAACTACCACTGTCTGATTTCAAACCAATGTCAGTAACAGGTAGTTTATGATCAGTAATGCCTGTAATAGAACTAGAAGTAGGGTCTACCTAGGCACGCTTAAGAAACGATAGTAAATCTTTCCGGGAGATTATAGATTCAGTACTCCCAGTGTCAATTATAAAAAAACAGTGAAACTTGCCTGAACTTGTAATGAAGGTTTTCATCAGATGAGATTCAGTACTATGAAAAGTTGAAAGACACAATGACTGCATTTTACCAGACAAATTAGGAAAATCATGAAAATTCTGAATAGCATAAGAATTTGAACTTCTGCAAACAAACTTTATGTGCCCAATTTTACCACACTTGTGACACTTAGCACCGTGAAAACGGCAAGTGCTTCGTAGATGAATCTTTCCACAAGGTTTGATGTTTTTGCATACTGTATGCATTCCATTACATGAAGATGACAGTTTGAATTTCTTTTTATGAACACCTGTATTATCAACTTTGGACAGCATGACATCAGACACCGACGTAGTGGGAGCTGGGTATTCACTGTTGACATCTTCATATGTAATACATAAATCCTTAGCAGTTTGAAAGGTGCAGGAAGGAATCTGAATCAACTCTTTCTCTAACTTGGGAATATTGATCCCAGCAATTAGACGATCACGTAGTTGAGTATGGAGCTGATCTCCAAAGTTGCATTTAGAAGTTTTTATTTAAAGCTTGAGAATTAAGTCTCTAATCTTCTGGTTGGGAGCACGAACAAGTTTACTGAACTGAGCCCTCTCTCGTATTTCAGAAGTAGTTATGTGGAAGTGATCTGTTAGAAGTTCACGCGGTTTATCATATGACAGACAAATTGGTTTATTTGGAAACGACAGAGCCTTCACTAGGCCGTACGCATCTAGCCCAATCACAGTAATAAAATAAGCCGATATTCTGTCATCACGAACACTCCTTGAGATGCACCATGCGTCAAAGCATTCAAGATAATCAGTGATCTCCCGCGGTGCACCGTCCATAGGAAACTTTCCAAGATTACTTAATTCCATAGAGACGCCAAAATGTAATAGTTGTTTGTAATAGTAGTATTTCGCAATGACCGAATTACAGGAAATCAAACAACAACACAGAGAGGGGTGAATTTAGGAATTTGTATTTCGCGGAATTATTTGTAATTCATGTAATAAATATTAACAAACAACAGTACGTATTTAAACAATACAGTAATAGAAATTGTCAATCACCGCACAACAGTAGCAAAACAGGGTCGATAAAATGTTTCTGAAAACAAAGTTCGGTTTTTTCTTTAAATATTGCAAGAGCTTTGGCTGCATGAAGAAAACGACGTGAAATCCGTTTGACCGGCTTGGTCTTTATGAATAATTCAGAATGAAGCCTTTGCGGATGCTGCATGACGAGAAGTGATGTGTTCCAGAATCGAGCTATTGATCGCTCTACGTTCTCCTTCTAGCAAACATACTTGTAGGTGTTTATCTCTGTTACTAAGTGGCAATAAATTCTAAGCTTTGTTAGAAATTAATAATGTGCATATATATAAACGCCTAGACAAGTGTACAGCTTCGAAGAGAATTTAAGAAAAGTAATATATCTGTTGACTTATGTGCTCTGAATTCACATCTGGCAGGATTTTTTCATACCTTCAAGAAATGAAGATGGATTGGACTTACACTGAGGAGACCTTCAGGTGAAATCACACTCCAGGTCTTCAAGTAGAACCCGAATTGGAAGCGACGGTTTAAACGTTCGAGGATGACATGTAAAAGAACATGCGAAGAAGAACTGAAAGATTGTGGGCATCGTGGAGTCGATTGAAAGTGATGGCAGAAAACCGGATAGAATAAAGATATACCGCTGAAACCCTACACTCCACTTGAAACGCAAGGAATAAATAATAATAATAATGATGTCAAACTGCAGTGGTTCGAATATCTGGTCGTTAAACCCACCAATTAAGTACCTTTAGGAATTTAGCTTACTGTAGATTCTGTTTGACCACATCTGTTAACTAGCGAGAAATATGGTCATGATGGTTACCAATGAACAAATTTTCGCGATTTCAGTAATCATATCAACAATATTTTTCAGTCTGTGTGGTCATATTTATTCAATATTATTCATACTGTAGATTTTTAAAAGTAAATCTACCTGCAGGTGCCTCCCTTTGTGTCTCTCTTCATGGCTATATCATGTTATTAAGCTTCCTTAAATAGACGGATTATACAAAAACTCTAAACTAGTCTAAGTGGATGTAATTTTTATCTCGGCACACATAAAAGCAGTTTGGCAGTCACCAGAAGTAATGTACCATTCTATAAACTATTGTATGTAAGCAATTATAGATAAGCAACAAGTTGGCAGAAGAAGCATCAAAGATAGGACTTCAGGTGAACATAGAGAAAACAGAGGTGATGAAGATTCCTGGGCAACACCACCAACAGCAACAACAACAACAGACAACGATCAGCATAAATGGAAGGAACCTGAAAGAAACAACCTCTTTTACCTACCTACCTGGGAAGCATCGTTTCAACTACAGGCGAGAACTGACGAGGATATCAAAGCAAGGATCGGAAAAGCAAGACAAGCTTCCACTACTCTCAAGTCTGTGTGGAGGTCAACAACACTCAGCATCAAAAATAAGATCCGGATTTTCAACTCCAATGTGAAGTCAGTGCCACTTACTATACGGATCAGAGACTTGCACTGCGCGTCATAAAGAGCATCTCAAACAAACTACAGACCTTCATTAACAGTTGTCTTCGCTCAATACCACTCAAGATCAGATGGCCGGCCAGAGAAGATCAGCAACAGAGATCTCTGGCAATGAGCGAACCAACCAGGAACCAATTGTACATTAAATAGGCAGGAAGAAATGGAGATGGATTGGCCATACTCTGAGGAAACCATCAAGTGACATCACTAGACAAGCCATTGCTCGAGTGGAACCCGAAAGGGAAGCGGCAAGTTGGTTGTCCAAGGGTGACTTGGAGGAGGTCATATGAAGAGGAGATGAAAACGTGTGGGCAGACTTGGAGCCAGGTGAAGACTCTAGCAGAGAACCGAACGCAATGGAGACGTTGGGCTGCAGCCCTATGTTCCTCTAGGAATTAAAGAAAACAATAATAATATACTAATAATTATAGATAAGACTTCTATTGCAAAAAACATATAGACCTGAGAAAGATACAGTACTAAAAATGATGAGACGTTTCTAGAAGACTTTTATTGAATAATAATCTGTTATCATTAGATTTATTAACATGGACTACATTTCCTAATCAGTGAAAATGCTCACATACCTAAATGGCCACACAGCTGGCTGATAAGATGATCAGTCAGAAGAAACAAAGTTGAAGACGATGATTAGACAGCCTCTGATGACAACCAATCATAGACAAGATTTTCAAACATTCAGAGTTATAAAAACTTCTTTTTGAAGTTAGTATTAGTATTGGTGTTTAGAATGAGAATGAAGGATTCACAATAAAATAATCCAAATCAGAAGATGGAAAAACAGTTGAAGCATTAATATGAGCAATCGATTTGTCCGAGGTATAGAACAACGATCTAAGGAATGCGAACGCACCAGTGACCTTGAACGCATACTATTCATTGGATAACGTGAACTACCTTTATTATAACACCACTATGAACGCTTTGCACGAACTAAGGTGCAAATTTCATCCTGATCTCGTATTTAAGTATTGTTTGGATAATGGGTTGATAGCTCGTTAGAGTTACAGTTAGGTTTAGGGTGTTTTATTTTTATTATCTGTATTTTTCTGGTAAATAAACGGCAATTTTATGTAAAAAACAACACTGGTTATTCTGACTTATTGCCTCAAGATCTCATTCCTTAGTTTAAATACTATGCTTTGAATAATATTCTGTTGTATCTTGAAACTGCTAACAGAAGGTGATCAGTTTCATCCTGACTAATCCGTGTGTTCACTTGCAAAAACAGATCATATTTCATCTTTTATATTCTGACTGCAGCACTGGGTGACGCGGGTTCGAATCTCAGAAGGGACATGAGTTCCTTCAAGGTTGCAGATACGCCTTGCTGACGAGTGCCAACTAGCACGAAACCTAGGTCCAAGGCTTCCTGCCAATTGCCTCATTCTTTATTTTATCTTAATTAAACTTTTAAATGAACTGTCAATTAAATTCTGTGTAAAATTATTCATGCTTGTTGTAGTTTACAATTAATTAGCTCTATAACCTTCATCCGTATTTTTTAAAATTTAATTTCATTGGTCTCATTTTAAATGTTCTAATCAACTGACTGTCTGTTTCCCTTAGGGTCTTCTTTGACTTTAACTTACTTCCATTCAGTGAAACACAATTTCACTACTGGTGGTTGTATATACTTTCAGTCGGGAGATATTAAAAGTTGTATATATCTCTGACTTAATGTTTAAATTATTCAGGATTCTACTTTTTTTTGAATGCACATAACACATTCATTTATATTACATAAAATCTGTAAACAAAGAAAAGTTGAAAATTATACAGTTGATGTGAGTTTAGGCGAACTGACAGTTGATAGTCATAATCTAATTTAGACAAAATACAAGACAACCTGCTGTTTAATAATTAAATTTAATATCTGACAAATGAAAATCATAAAAAAGTAAACAACATCTGACCAGTATTTAAGTGAATAATTAGCTTCAATGATTGACAGAATTACACATATATGTGTGTAGTCAGTTTTACAGTCAATATTCATCAAAAATGAAACTATAAAGGGAGTAATTTTTTCTTTAATTTACTATAGTTTCTAAGGTAGATCTGCAATCAAAGGGTGTGAGATGGAAGAATGATGAAATTACCAGAAAATTCAAAATGCAAAGTGGGTCTTTATATTTTCCTCTCGATATTCTAATCTTTCTTCACTTCATTTACTTTTCAAATGGAACACAGAACTTCAGGCTTTGGCTTTGAAGTATTAGTAGCTGTTGTGTTTCTTTTCTTTACAGGGTGGCGTTGTACTGGCTTTACATCCCGCCTTCCTCCTTTGTCATGCTTACTGCCAGCTAGAAAACTAGGTGACAGTAGTGCGCCGGCCGTGAATAGAATTCAGATCACGTGCATGATTAGCGAGCATTCTGCCAGTGAACCAGTAACGTAAAAATGTTTGCTACCATCTGGAAAATAGAGACATGGTGAGTTGGAGTATTCAGGATTATCACCTTACTAAACTCTGAAATGCTTGATACGCATCAGTATGATTTGTACCGCCAGGAAAGACCGCTACTTCCACTAGAAAAATAAGCGAATTTTTGCCACAATTCGTTTAAAACTTGTGTTTGCACAATTATTCAAACGACAATCACCACTCAGGTTCGTGGGACGGGTTTAGACGAATTACTATCAGTTCATATGGAGAGACGAACAGATAAAGGAGCGGTAAATACGAATTAGCTTTAAGCTGTATCATTGGTCTTAGTGCATATGAAATATAACAATTTTCTCAGACCATATCATCATAACTATAAAGTTAGCTGAATGTTGGACGCTTCGTTGTTTAAATGATGACAGTTGGGTTTTAATACTCCTGGAAACAGAATCTTTTTCATGAGAATCAGGCACATTCAGCTGACGCTCACTGAACTCCACCGCTTGCTATCACCTATTAAATAATATCCAGCTGAGATAAAAGCAGCATCGTGCCACCCATTCCAGGCATCCATTTCACATCTCAGACCTAACTTTTTGATCCAGTGAAAGCAGACAACAGAAAAATAACAAGTTTCAATAAATAATTTCGAGTAATTCAAAGAACTAGTGAATAAATTAATCTGATAGTCGCCTGAATCGAACAGGGGACAGATTCCCATCTTAATTCTCTAAGAAAGCCAGCAAAAAGGGAGCAGCAGAATGGGTTTATTAGATACTGTAAGTTATGGCAGCTAGCAGGAAAAGTGACTTGTTAATCACTATTTTTTTAACTATCACCTAACTGTGTGAGCAAGCAGGATAAGAGTTTCACGAAATTTCGTGTAGTTTTAAAGCTTTCAAACAGAACTCTTCAGAGCAAGCATAGGTTTCATTAATACAAGCTGATATTTCAAGGAGTTGTGATATTTTCGAAAATTGATAATGCCAAAACACGAAATCTTAAATAATACTAAATATTTATCAAACAGTTCTTATTCAACACTATATGAGCTATAAAAATTTTGGGGAGAACTTAACCCTAGTGTTTAAATGCTTTCCGTATAACTGTACACTGTGTCACCAGTCTCCATATAGTTATGTAACAGTTATATAACATAAGCTGAAGAAATATGCAAATTATTCTAAGAAGGGAAAAGCTAACCATTTGACTTAAAATTCATCTTCTCTTTGGACAAAAGAAAGCCACCTACGAAATGGCTAAATTAATCTAGGGGAGTTCTTCTTCTTATCATAAATTTACATATAAATACATAAAAAATGATAATAATCTAGAATTGGTTAATCGCATAAATTTAGGCTATTTGTAAAGGCATTCATCTGTTAAGGAGATTTTTTTCCATTTCATTAAGTTTCAAATAATTGTTTAAACGAACCGATAATAACTATGGTGTACATTTAAAAAATGGTTACAAAATTGACAGTGCATAGATTCACTCAATTTAAACAGACAAGGATATCAAGAAGAAATTTTATATCTTGCTATACGCATACATTTTTGTCGCTGATTAGTTAGTAAACTAGTTGGATGAAGGAATTAGAACCACACTATTTCTTTTGCATTCTGTTGATTTGAACAATTAGGCGGGTGCTTGAACGATATGCTGAAACCATTAGTTTGAATCCTGTTGTTATAAAGCTTAGTTTCAATCGCAGTTACTCATCCAGATAGGTTTGACTTATGACACTGAAAACAAATGCATATTCAGTATTGAAAGGAATAAGTAAACCACTAAACTCTCATATTGATTTTACAGTCAGTATATAAGGATATTAGACGTTTGGGGAAACCATTTGCCAATAATTACACCAGTACCAGTCCTAAAGAAGGTAGGTTGTGGCTCATATAGCTCAATGGTAACGTTTTCAACTGCAGTACTAGGTGAGGCAGGTTCTGTTTCCTGAAGTGATGTCTTTTCTTTCGAACTTTTAGATAAACTATGCTGACAGTTTCTAACATGCACAAAACTAGGTCTATGGCTTCCTGTAGATTCTCTTCAACAGTTCAATATAAATTTAATTAAGTCTCCTGGTTTGACTACAGTACTGCAAAGTAGACTTATAGAATGTGGTCAGCAGTAATGTGGTGGTGTGATACAGACAATGGGTTCCAACGGAATATTATTCTCACAGTAAGAATCATTGTATTTGTTGGTGTTAACGTTCAATAGTGCATTAGCAACAGAATACCGTATATATTTGTTCATTCTATTTCATGTCATTTAATGTAAACCAAAATCACACTCAGTGATTGGTTAAAGAATATAAACTGTATAGATAATAGCAGTTTGATCAATTGAGAATATACCTTGGCTTCCGTGTCTTGCCTTCTGCTATTATAGTAAGAACCAAAACAACGTAAAACGTTTCACTCCCTAAGAGCCAATCATTAAATCTAAAAGAATTTTTTTCGATGAATAAACTAATTTTGAAAATCAAGTGATCCTTTTTCCACCTTTGAAGAATATGATTGCAAACGTACAATATTTGGAATCCAGAGATTTCTTACAGTGCCAGTGATACACTGAGCTTTGAATTGGTCATCTTAATAGCTTTGATATTCATCACAATTAAATTAACCAGCTCAGAGAACACAACTAAATCAAAATCACTATCTAGAAAGCTGATAGAAAATGGTTCTACTTATATATCTTGTACTTAGTATCAAATTTTAGAGAAAAAGAAAGGCGAATTATTTTGGATACAAAATGACGAGCTGATTGTAATTTACAGCCCTTTTACCAACTGCCAAATGACTTCAATAACTAGATAGTATGCAGAAAAGCTCATCAAATTAAATAATTTGTTACATTTCTATAATGGATAAAGAGAAAAGTATTTGGTGATATAAATGATTCATATTTCCTGAATCTTTTAGCTACAACTCATTTTACTTAAAGGGGATTTCTAATAAACACACTACAATTCATTATGTTCACTGTCTATATTAGTAAAAAAATTCATGATAGATTCAACGTCTTTACGAGTTGATCACGGACTGATATCAGTTAGAGAACCATTGGAAACCAGGGAGTACTGGACAGCTGTTTCATCCTAGTTTTGGAATCATCGGCAGTACGCACCCACCGCCAGGGTTCGAACCCAGGACCTTCCGGTTACAAGGAGTTTCCTGGAGTTCTAGTGAGAAGTCGTGACCAGTGAGGTCCATCCAGATGTCACGTGTGAGGATGCATGTCCGACCAACGACAATGGTTGGGGTCGCGCTAAATCACAAATTGGTAGAAGTTAGAATTCATGAGCCATTGAATCGGGTCCCAGTGGCTGAATGGTATACGAGCTTGCCTTGTAACCGGAAGGTCCTGGGTTCGAACCCTGGCGGTGGGTGCGTACTGCCGATGATTCCAAAACTAGGATGAAACAGCTGTCCAGTACTCCCTGGTTTTCAATGGTTCTCTAACTGATATCAATCCGTGACCAACTCGTAAAAACATAACTAACCCTTACAAACCAAACTATAGAAGATTTAACGTCACTAGGGTATTTTAGGATTAGAGTGAAGATAATCACACTTTTCAGTCATACCTGGCACTCTGATCAAACTACATTTTAAAAACTTATGAAAACAGTTACCGATTTATAAACCAATAAAGAACACCTCGGATGGAGAAAAAAGTGAACTACCCAGTCAACGAAATGATCAATATTAATGTAATGGTAGAAGACGACAGACTTGGTATAAGAATGTTTATTTGCGATTTGGTATCTCTATGTAGTGAAAATATGTACACCTTATCTTCAAGTCACCATTTGCACAGATCTTCCGTATTGTCCTACTTCTGGCCTTCATCTTGTGTTTCTCCCATGTGTCTCCCATGTATCTCCTCAATGCTGTATCATTTACATTCTAAGACATGAAATCTATCTCCCTGCTATTTGATATTTTTATGCCGATGAATGTTTATATACTACTGATAAATCTTATCAGTAGCACACGCCACATTAATACAAGTCACCCAAAGAATAAGAAAAGCCCTAAAGGCAACCAGTCTTAGTCGACGAAATCAGAAAAAAAACGGTTTTCTTGTTCGTGAAGATCACCTCATTTTGAAATTAACGCTGAAGGATTGCCAATGAAAGCCTCACAGTTAAACCACTCAGCTCAGTGAACACAATAACACAAAAAACCTACCTCACCTATAAGTGAGTTGCCTTTAAAATGAACCTGAGCTTACGATTCATCAATGTGATACACACTTTTATGTATTATTCAAGTTGTAACGGTAAACATCATAAGAAATATTACTTAAAATAGTAGTAGTAAGTGAAAGCAGTTATGTTCAATTTTCTATTCTTCATCTTATTGCTTACATCAAAAATAAAGATTATGTACCCTTCAACACTTCAAAGAATTCTCATAATTAGACAACTGTTAATGAGTACTTCCTTATCACAGGGAAAATTAACAGACTTTCCGATCAAAACTAGTCGTTTGTAGTGAAAGAAAAGTGTGATGAAAAAAGGAAATATTGTTTTCATTCATTGGGAAATACAAAAACCTTTATTATAATGAATATCATATACCCAATGCCCAATTTTTCAGTAAAAGTGAACTTGTTAAGCTAATTAAAGCTAAAATAGCTTTATACTAGTAAAGAGTTTACTCAACCAGTAAATATACCCAATCTTCCTTTAACGCTATTATTTCGTTTTAAGTGAGATATTCTAGTTGTGTATACTTTGAGTTAAACACCAATTTCTATTTTCCATTTTGTTTTTGTTGATTGCACTTATAAGTTGTTTGTAATAGAACAAAAGTGAACAAAAAAGAGGCGAGAAATTGGCAGAATAATGATGATAACACCGTCAACAATCATAACATCAATCTAAATAAGAGGCAGTTAACTTTGATTATCTGGAGATTTTCACTTTGTGTCCTTTGATGAAATAGGTCAGTGAAGTGTTTATAATGAAGTAATTATTATGTTTATAATAATGATGATAAAAATACAATACAGAAAAACAAGTGAGTAATTCAAGTTGAGTGTCTTTGAATTTATATGAAAGTGGCCTTCATTTTCTTTGATTCTAGATCTTCTAAGGTCACATCAAATTAGAAAATAAAAGCAATGAGAGTGGTATAGAATGAGGAAGAGAGAAAACGAGAAAATTAATTATCAACATCCAGCTTAAAAAGTAGATAAACATTTTATGGGTTAATTGGTATATTTTGAAAGTGATAAATTCTTCTGAATAATAAAGTGAAATGTTTGACTAGATTTTTAGTTTGAAAGTAGCACGCAACGTTAACTCCGTACCGTATCCTTGATTATTATCTTCGTGGAGTGAAAAATCAAATAAGGGAAGAGTTATTAAAACAGTCTTGGTTTGCCTTACTTCATTACTAAAAAATCGTAGAGTTTTATGCTTGTTTCAATGCCAATATAAGCAGTTAATTAAGCTGGTTGTTTGGTTACAGGATTTCATCATGAGTTGATATCGGTTACAGAACCATTGGAAAACCACCTGGGAGTACTGGACAGCTGTTTCGTCCTAGTCTGGGGCTCCTCACAGTACTCACCCACTCACCGGGACTCGAACCCAGGACCTTTTGGTTACAAGGCAAGTTTGTAGACCATTAAGCCACTGGGACCCGATCCAAGGGTCCTTGAATTCCAACTTTTGCCAATTCAGAATATATCACGACCACTAGCCAGCGTCTTCAGCGGGTGTTTGTCCTCACACTCGACCTGCTGTACCCTACAAACCAATACTTGAATAAGCTGGTTGTGTTACACAAGAAGCAGTACTGAAATATAGCTTGATAATACCACACAGACTAATCTTAAATGAAATTATATTCGAACATATTATACAAACTATATGTTGAATTAACAGTGTTATCTGTGTTTTATATTATGAAACATCAATAAGCGGTTTTATTAAATTAAATCTAAATTAATAAAAACTGAAGGCAGTCCTTATATGTGGAGAACACAAAAAATCAAATAAAATCAGATCAAACAGGCCTCAGTTTATCACAAATTCTGTCATTATTTGAAAGCAAACTGGATTTTGGCCTACATAGAAAGATATTTTATTAGGTTTATTGTGCATTGAAATGAAAAATACTTTTGATCACTGTTTTCAGCGTGATAAATCTTTTCAATATTTTTCAACCAGTTAATAGCAATGATATATGTAATCCTATGTAAGAATATTTTGAAAACTAGCAACTGCTTCCGAAGCTGATCTGATAAATCAAAATTCTACTCACTGTTCTAACATAAACATCAGTGAACAAATGAGGAAAGTGTTACCAAAATTAAAACTGTTCTGTCAGAAGACCCTAGTAGCCACCTTAAATCGAGAAATGTCAGAGGTTTTAGACGTTCAGACTAAGACCTGTGACTTTTTCTTATCTGTCGACCTTTAGGAAGGATGAGGAAATTCATCATCAAAAATATCGTTTTTCATTTCGTAGCACTCAACTCAGTGACTTTATCGTAAGCCTCATCAGCAGACTTTAACAGATACTAAAGATTTAAAACTACATTAAGTTCGTGTAAAAGTGAAGAAAGATTGATAGTACTATTATAAAAGCATTAGTACATTAAAAAGGTTTGATATTGAGAAATATATACTGCAAAATGGAACAAGAATCAAGCATATAAAAGAAATGATTTAGATATTAGGAATACTAATATGTTAGGCAGCCATAGACAGAACTTCACACCATCAGTATTCATTGGCAAGGGGAGCTGAAACCTTGAATAAACTTATGTCGGCACATGGATTCGAATCTGAGTCACCTTGTTTTGAAGTAGAATGCTTTGTCTTTGATACTTTCTGCATAGTTTATTTATGACGTCTCAATAGTGACTTAAAAAGGATATTATTTGTACAACTGTCCATAAGTTATTTAATTCAGTTTTAGATTTTCCCGTCGATTGATTGGACCGAAGTGCTCGGTCTCAGGTTGACATGTCGGCTGCTTCTGTGCAGATGCATCGACGATGTCTGGGCATGTAGTTAGAAGTTGATTAGTGGATGGTGACTAGCAGTGGAATCCAGGATGCGCATTTCGTCCTATTAGGTGCTCGCCAACTGGATGTACTGGTAAAATCTAAAATTGAATTAAATAATTAATATGACCCGCTGCACAAGAGGTGGCTCACGTGGCCCAAGTTGTCTAGTGGATAACGCTATGACATTTGAAACCATTGGCACTGGGTTCCAGCCCCGTTGGAAACATCATCACTCACTGTGGAATGCAGGTACATCCAGATGACGAGTCCCGAATAGGACGAAATGTTCATACTGGATTCCACTGCTAGTCACCATCCACCAATCAATGTCCACCAGTTAATTGTACAATATGAATTTACTGTAGCTAGCACATATTTTACCTTTTGGAATTAATGAAAATCACCAGTATCACTAATTAGCTTTCCGAAAGCTATCAGATGTTAACAAATCCTCTGTCGACGTCTACTTGGCTTATTTAGTTTTCAGGGAACAACAGTAACGACTGTAAGAGAAACTTTGTTCATTACAACAGGTTAAATATTTGTTCTTCCTTAAAATTTCAAAAGCCAAATTATTTTTACTTATAATAAAAACTATAGTATTTCAATTTACTTTCTTTTACAAAAAAATGTCTACTCTGAATAAATCGTAAGTGACGATATTCATATAATTCGTTCCTTAAGCTCCGAGTGGAACATATGGCTTCAGTAGCACATCGTCATTTCACTTTGTCCTCTGTAGTTTTTTAAGTTTGCTCTACGTTTGCTCACAAGCTTTCATTTTCTTTTCTCATGTTTTCCTCCACATTACCATCTTGCACTTAATTTATTACGTGCCACTGGGGTTCTACTCTAAAGCCTGGCACGTTATGTCACTAAATGGTCTTCTCAGTGTACGTCCCATAAATCTCCATTTCCTCCGACGTATTTGTTGGAAGACAGATTTCTGGAGGGTTCGTTATCAGAGCTCCCTGTTACATATCCTTTCTCGTCAATTAATCTCCAATATCGAGTAATGGTGGATGTTGATAAAAGTCTGAAGCTTGTTGGAAATGTTCATAGTAATAAAAACCATACTTCTGTCAAAAACGAAGAAGTACTAACTTGATATTAGTACTTAGGGATTTGTTCCTTATGCTGGGTGCAGAAGATTTCCACACTGACTGCGGAGTAATGCACACTAGTTTTGCTTTTCCAATCCTGCCATTAATATCTTCATCCATTCCACCTGTAGTTGAAACGATGTTGCTTTGATAAGTGAAAGAGGTGGTTTCATTAGATTTCTTCCACTGATGGTGGCTGGTGCTTGTTATTGTTGATCAGGCATCTTCAACATCTATTTCTTCTCTGTGTTCACTTGAAGTCACGTCTTCTCTGCTTCTTCTGCTGGTTTCCACCTTTAGATCTCCACGTCTGTTTGATGTCAGACATAAATCATCCGCGAAGTCCAGCTATTGTGGAGTCTTGTTGGCCCCAAGCACTTCTGTGTTTTGGCTCCCCACGGTCCACCGTATGACCAAACACAGTCAGGAATGTCATCGGTTATGGTAGGCAGCCTTATTTTACTCCTGCCACCACCCTAGACGCTTTAATGAGTTTTCCATTGTGAGTTGCCTGGTATGCGGAATTAACATAGAGCTGCTGAATGAGGTTTATGACTGTCTGAAGCACTGCCCTCGATGGTGGTAAAGCAGTTTCCGAATTAATTCTCAGTCAACTCCATTGAAGGCATTTTCAAAGTTGGTGAAGCTGAGGTACACATTTCACTACTTTTCTAAACTATATTCGACTGTGATGCATTGTTTATCAATTAGATCCACACATGACTTGTTTTTGCTGAATCCTACCAGTTCCTGGCAAAGTTTCGCATCCACAGCATCTTTTATTCTCTCCAGAATGATTCAGCCTAATACATTGATTTATGGTGGACAGAAGTATAATTCCGCGGCACTTCTTGCACAGGCTTAAGTCACCTTTCTTTGGGAGTTTAACAAGGTAACCTTTCTTCAGGTAGGCAAGCATATTCATTTTCTTTCATACCTTCTGTAATAGTGGTATGAGCGTATGGTTCTGTCTTTAGAGTTTCTGGTAGTGAATTTCATCTGTTCATGCAGCTTTCCCGGCTTTTAGAGACTTTATGGCGTTTAACCCTTCTAATTTTGTCTGGCAGTTGATGGATAAGTAAGACTGTAGTACTGAAATAAAAAAGTTACATCACTAAGTAATCAAAGAACAAATATGTACAGTCGTAAGTATCATCGAACACAGTGTTGGATAAATCAAAGTTATCGGTACTTTTTCAAAGAAATATTCAGAATTTATCACTGTGTGTTAACACTCATTGCTAGATCAATTTTCTTCAAATAAATGTACATTCCCTTTTATATTTACAGACTTTGTTCTCCTCTTCTTGTGTAAACTGTTAGTG
>OX235273.1:93988906-94008961 GCA_944472155.2 Trichobilharzia szidati
AATAATCTAGAATTGGTTAATCGCATAAATTTAGGCTATTTGTAAAGGCATTCATCTGTTAAGGAGATTTTTTTCCATTTCATTAAGTTTTAAATAATTGTTTAAACGAACTGATAATAACTATGGTGTACATTTAAAAAATGGTTACAAAACTGACAGTGCATAGATTCACTCAATTTAAACAGACAAGGATATCAAGAAGAAATTTTATATCTTGCTATACGCATACATTTTTGTCTCTGATTAGTTAGTAAACTAGTTGGATGGAGGAATTAGAATCACTATTTCTTTTGCATTCTGTTAATTCGAACAATAAAGTGGGTGCTTGAACGATATGCTGAAACCATTAGTTTGAATCCTGTTGTTTTAAAGCTTAGTTTTAATCGCAGTTACTCATCCAGATAGGTTTGACTTATGACACTGAAAACAAATGCATATTCAGCATTGAAAGGAATAAGTAAACCACTAAACTCTCATATTGATTTTACAGTCAGTATATAAGGATATTAGACGTTTGGGGAAACCTTGCTGCCAATAATTACACCAGTACCAGTCCTAAGGAAGTTAGGTTGTTGCTCATATAGCTCAATGTTAACATTTTCAAATGCAGTACTAGGTGAGGTGGGTTCTGTTTCCTGAAATGATGTCTTTTCTTTTGAACTTTTAGGTAAATTATGCTGACAGTTTCTAACATGCACAAAACTAGATATATGGCTTCCTATAGATTCTCTTCAACAATTCAATATAAATTTAATTAAGTCTCCTGGTTTGACTACAGTACTGCAAAGTAGACTTATAGAATGTGGTCAGCAGTAATATGGTGGTGTGATACAGACAATGGGTTCCAAAGGAATATTATTCTCACAGTAAGAATCATCGTATCTGTTGGTGTTAACGTTCAATAGTGCATTAGCGACAGAATACTGTATATATTTGAACATTCTATTTCATGTCATTTGATGTAAATCAAAATCACACTCTCAGTGATTGGTGAAAGAATATAGACTGTATAGATATAGCAGCTTGATCAATTGAGAATATACCTTGACTTCCGTGTCTTGCCTTCTGTTATTATAGTAAGAACCAAAACAGCGTAAAACGTCTCACTCCCTAAGAACCAATCATTAAATCTAAAAGAATTTTTTTCGATGAGTAAACCAATTTAGAAAATCAAGTGATCCTTTTTCCGACTTTGAAGAATATGACTGGAATCCAGAGATTTCTTTACAGTGCCAGTGATACACTGAGCTTTGAATTGGTCATCTTAATAGCTTTAATATTCATCACAATTAAATTAACCAGCTCAGAGAACACAACTAAATCAAAATCACTATCTAGAAAGCTGATAGAAAATGGTTCTACTTATATATCTTGTACTTAGTATCAAATTTTAGAGAAAAAGAAAGGCGAATTATTTTGGATACAAAATGACGAGCTGATTGTAATTTACAGCCCTTTTACCAACTGCCAAATGACTTCAATAACTAGATAGTATGCAGAAAAGCTCATCAAATTAAATAATTTGTTACATTTCTATAATGGATAAAGAGAAAAGTATTTGGTGATATAAATGATTCATATTTCCTGAATCTTTTAGCTACAACTCATTTTACTTAAAGGGGATTTCTAATAAACACACTACAATTCATTATGTTCACTGTCTATATTAGTAAAAAATTCATGATAGATTCAACGTCTTTACGAGTTGATCACGGGCTGATATCAGTTAGAGAACCATTGGAAACCAAGGAGTACTGGACAGCTGTTTCATCCTAGTTTGGGAATCATTGGCTGAATGGTATACGAGCTTGCCTTGTAACCGGAAGGTCCTGGGTTCGAACCCTGGCGGTGGGTGCGTACTGCCGATGATCCCAAAACTAGGATGAAACAGCTGTCCAGTACTCTCTGGTTTCCAATGGTTCTCTAACTGATATCAGTCTTTGACCAACTCGTAAAAACATAACAAACCCTTACAAACCAATCTATAGAAGATTTAACGTCACTAGGGTATTTTAGGATTCAAGTGAAGATAATCACACTTTTCAGTCGTACCTGGCACTCTGATCAAACTACATTTTAAAAAATTGTGAAAACAGTTACCGATTTATAAACCAATAAAGAACATCTCGGATGAAGAAAAAGGTGAACTACCCAGCCAGCGAAATGATCAATATTAATGTAATGGTAGAAGACGAGAGACTTGGTATAAGAATGTTTATTTGCGATTTGTTATCTCTATGTAGTGAAAATATGTACACCTTATCTTCAAATCACCATTTGCACAGATCTTCCGTGTTGTCCTACTTCTGTCCTTCCTATTGTGTTTCTTTGTGTTCCTTTCCACGTCTCCCATGTATCTCTACAACACTGTATCATTTGCATTCTATGACATGAAATCTATCTCCCTGCTGTTTGATATTTTTATGCCGATAAATGTCTCTTTATATACTACTGATAAATCTTATCAGTAGCACACGCCACAATAGGAATTGAATTCTTAATCAGAAGGTAGTTTTAAACTAGTGACAAATGTCAGTGTAGATAATCTTAATCATTCTGACCACTATGTTTCATTTACTTACAGATAAACTTAATAGAGCTTTATGGCATTTTGTGTGTGCTGTATAAAGTACCGTTTATCATACAGCAAGAGTTTGCTCCTATGACTTTATTACTTTCAGAACTTTTGTTTTGAATATATATATATATATTAGAAAGAAATTACAGTGGACGCAAAAGTAATGTCTGTAAATGGCCTACTTTATGACTGCTTTCTGTCGTTTTTAAAGCAAATACATTTTATGTGTCATCTCACAACCTACTGGTGTTTTAGAAACAGTCTGACGACTGTTAATGATTCAGATAGAAAATGGTATTTATGTTTACTTGAAATAGGCGTCAAATGACTACAATTTGCGAATGATAATCTTATTTGAATTTTTAAATGAATACAAACTTACCGAGGCCTACAATTTCATCTAAATTCGATTTCTTAGGATGATAATCTACAGTATTCACGGACTGCATTCTCCTACTCTCATGGACTTCTCTCTTTTTATTTTTATAATGTGGAGCATTCAGTGTTTGTGAATATCTGTGTGCATAAGCATCTTCTGGATTTACAGGTAGAGGATGAAAATGTCTTGCATTGTTATCATCAGTTCTGTTTGGATTTGAATTTGAACCTGATGAATCATTTGTATGCTGCATTTCTAGAAGTCTTCTACGATAATACATCTTTTCTTTATTTGTTAAACGTTCTTTTTATCCTTTTTTATATCTTGAAGGTGAGTATATGGATATTGATGCAAAAATGATTGTTCTTTGGACTGTGAATAACGTGGCCACGGTGAATAACAAGTCACTCAAAGAATAAGAAAAGCCCTAAAGGCGACCAGTCTTAATCAACGAAATCAGAAAAAACGGTTTTCTTTTTCGTGAAGATCACCTCATTTCGAAGTTAATGCTGAAGATTTTGTAGGATTGCCAATGAAAGCCTCACAGTTAAACTACTCAGCTCAGTGAACACAATAACACAAAAAAACCATAACTCACCTATAAGTGTGTTGCCTTTAAAATGAACCTGAGCTTACGATTCATCAATATGAAACACAGTTTTATATATTATTCAAGTTGTAACCGTAAACGTCATAAGAAATATTATTTAAAATAGTAGTAGTAAGTGAAAGCAGTTATGTTCAATTTTCTATTCTTCATCTTATTGCTTACATCAAAAATAAAGATTATGTACCCTTCAACACTTCAAAGAATTCTCATAATTAGACAACTGTTAATGAGTACTTCCTTATCACAGGGAAAATTAACAGACTTTCCGATCAAAACTAGTCGTTTGTAGTGAAAGTAAAGTGTGATGAAAAAAGGTTAAGCTAATTAAAGCTAAAATAGCTTTATACTAGTAAAGAGTTTACTCCACCAGTAAATATATCCAATCTTCCTTTAACACTATTATTTCTTTTAGGTGAGATGTTCTATTTGTGTATACTTTGAGTTAAACACCAATTTCTATTTTCCATTTTGTTTTTGTTGATTGCACTTATAAGTTGTTTGTAATAGAACAAAAGTGAACAAAAAAGAGGCGAGAAATTGGCAGAATAATGATGATAACACCGTCAACAATCATATAACATCAATCTAAACAAGAGGTAGTTAACTTTGATTATCTGGAGATTTTCATTTTTGTCCTTTGATGAAATAGGTCAGTGAAGTGTTTTTCATAATGAAGTAATTATTATGTTTATAATAATGATGATAAAAATACTATACAGAAACAAGTGAGTAATTCAAGTTGAGTGTCTTTGAAAGTGGCCTTCATTTTCTTTGATTCTAGATCTTCTAAGGTCACATCAAATTAGAAAATAAAAGCAATGAGAGTGGTATAGAATGAGGAAGAGAGAAAACGAGAAAATTAACTATCAACATCCAGCTTAAAAAGTAGATAAACATTTTATGGGTTAATTGGTATATTTTGAAAGTGATAAATTCTTCTGAATAATAAAGTGAAATGTTTGACTAGATTTCTAGTTTGAAAGTAGCACGCAACATTAACTCCTTACCGTATCCTTGATTATTATCTTCGTGACGTCAAAAATCAAATAAGGGAAGAGCTATTAAAACAGTCTTGGTTTGCCTTACTTTATTATTAAAAAATCGTAGAGTTTTATGCTTGCTTTGATGCCAATATGAGCAGTTATTTAGGCTAATTGCTTGGTTACAGGATTTCGTTATGAGCTACCATAGGTTAGAGAACCATTGGAAAACCTGCAGGGAGTACTGGGTAGTTGTTTCGTCCTAGTTTGAGACTCCTCATCACTACTGACCCACTCACCGGGGCTCGAACCCAGGACCTTCTGGTTACAAGGCAAGCTTGTAGACCATTAAGCCACTGGGACCCGATCCAAGGGTCCTTGAATTCCAACTTTTCCCAATTCAGAATATAGCACGACCACTGGCCAATCCCTTCGGCAAGTATTTGTTCTCACACTCGACCTGCTGTACCCTACGAACCAATACTTGAATAAGCTGGTTGTGTTACACAAGAAGCAGTACTGAAATATAGCATGATAACACCATACAGACAAATCTTAAATGGAATTATATTCGAACATATTATACAAACTATATGTTGAATTAACACTGTTATCTGTGTTTTATATTATGAAACATCAATAAGCGGTTTTGTTAAATTAAATCTAAATTAATAAAAACTGAAGGCAGTCCTTATATGTGGAGAACACAAAAAATCAAATAAAATCAGATCAAACAGGCCTCAGTTTATCACAAATTCTGTCATTATTTGAAAGCAAACTGGATTTTGGCCTACATGGAAAGAAATTTTATCAGGTTTATTGGGGAATAAAATTTATTAGTAATTTTTTAATTTTGATTATTGCTTGATTCCACACCGTATTTTTGGTACAGGTATGGAATTTTTAGCATATGATATCGGTAGCCCAAATGTAGCAGGCCGACTATTGATACCAGGTGTGCGTCGGCAGGGGATGGATCTCCGGACATGTGCATGGTCGGTGAGAGTCCTAACCACTGTGTCACAGACGCACAATATTGTTGATCACTGTTTTCAGTGTGATGAATCTTTTCATTATTTCTAAACTAGTTAGGAGCAGTGATATATGTAATCCTCTTTAAGGATATTTTGAGAATTAGCAACTGCTTTCGAAACTGATCTGATGAACCATAATTCTACCAACTCACCTAACATAAACATCAGTGAACAAATGAGGAAAGTGTTACCAACATTAAAACTGTTCTGTAAGAAGACCCTAGTAGCCACCTTAAATCGAGAAATGTCAGAGGTTTTAGACGTTCAGACTAAGACCTGTGACTTTTTCTTATCTGTCGACCTTTGCGAAGGATGAGGAAATTCATCATCATAAATATCGTCTTTCATTTTGTAGCACTCAACTCAGTGACTTTATCGTAAGCCTCATCAGCAGACTTTAACAGATACTAAAGAGCTAAAACTGCAACAGTTCGTATAAAAATGAAGGAAGATTGATAGTTCTATTATGAAAGCACTAGTACATTAAAAAAGTTTGGTAGTGAGAAACATGTACTGCACAACAGAACAAGAATCAAGAATATAAAAGAAATGATTTAGATATTAGGAATACTAATATGTTAGGCAGCCATAAACAGAACTTCACAGCTGTCAGTATTCATGGGTAAGAGGAGCTGAAACCTTGAATAAACTTATGTTGGCACATGGATTCGAATCTGGGTCACTTTGTTTTGAAGTAGAATGCTTTGTCTTCGATACTTTCTGCATAGTTTATTTATGACGTCTCGATACTGGCTTAAAAAGGATATTATTTGTACAACTGTCTGTTAGTTAATTATACAATGTAAATTTACTGCAGATAGCACATATTTAATCTTTTGGAATTAGTGAAAATCACCAATATCACTAACTAGCTTTCCAAAATCTATCAAATGTTACCAAATCCTCTGCCGACATCTACTTGGTTTACTTAGTTTTCAGGAAACAACAGTAATGACTGTAAGAGAAATTTTAATCATTAAAACAGGTTAAATATTTATGCTTCCTTAAAATTTCAAAGGCTAAAAATACCACAGACGAATAAATAGCTAATCGTGCAAACCCTAGATGTAACTGACTGATTCAGCAATTATCTAGACATCATCAATAGGCGTATTTTCATGTATCCTACACTTATTATTGGTTTGTTTTTTCTGCACTGGATTGTACATCTGATTACTCTCAGTCTATTTATGAACTGCTAATTGATTTGGATACCGACCTTCAAAAGTCTCACACTTTTTCAATGCCATTTATGCAACATTTCTCCATATCCAATGATCTGAGATAATCTATATATTGACAAATTAGGCGTCGACTGATGCTCACTTACATTGAAGACCAAATGGGCGACTGCTTTTTTCATTGTCGGTTTCTTTCCGAGCTACTGAAGTTAACATTTGAGATTTTACCAGGACTGTTTATTTTTTCTGACTCACGTTTTAGCCTGCTGGATAGAGAGTAAAGGTATTTGTACGTTTATAAGATACAAAGGTTTCAGAAAGCTTTAAAATTTCAGTGGTGATCTCCAATTGACTTTCTATTTATGGTAATATAATCCTTCTTTTAGTTTCCACAAACTACTCTGTAATTAACAATGAATATTTTAAACATACCTTGACAAAATTAATTGAATTTCTGTGCTTTCTTGGATGAGAATTTTGTGATCAAGTTACTCATTTAAAGAAACCCAACTCAGACAAAATCGTCTTATTGAACTGAATATCCTTCTCCTGATCTCAAAGGTTAAAAGTCTGTAAAGGATCTAATCAAAGGAAAACTTAGAATCAACTTTTACGGTTGTTTGCATTCTTCGTCAGCATTAAGCTGTTCTAATCTCAGCTGAATGCCTAAAAGACTGAATTACTTATGCCTTGTGATATTTTTAACAAAATATTATTAAGAAGTGAGGTATAGTTGTAAGTTACATGAATTTTGAGTTATCGTTTTTCTTATATTTACCTAAATGTTTATGCAATTTATTAATGTGTTTTACTTCTTAACGGGGTTTAATTCTGGTGATGTCATCAAGTCTGTTGACCGCGAAGTAATTTGGAAACTACTCGAGTACTACGGCGTACCCCAAATATTCATCAACCTTATTCAACAACTGTACGACAACAGCACATGTCAAGTGATCCACAATGGGAAACTCAGCGAGGCGTTTGGAGTAAACACAGGAGTTAGACAAGGGTGCTAATTATCACCAATCATATGCCTAATTGTGGTGGACTGGATTATGCGTCAGACAGTGGGAAACGAGAAGACAGCGATATACTGGACCGACGTGAAAAACCTAGAAGAACTGGATTTTGCGGATGATTTATACTTGCTGTCACATAAGATAGAAGACTTGCAAGCGAAAACCGACAAACTGGTCGAAGAAGCAGCCAGAGAAGACAGGACTGCAGGTGAACATAGACAAGACGGAGGTTATGAAAATAACCAACCAACAACAACAACAGTAGCAGCAACATCCAGCGCCAATCACCATCAACGGGAGGGATCTGAAAGAGGTTACTTCATTCACTTATCTAGGGAGCATTGTCTCAACTACAGGTTGAGGAACAGACGAGGATGTCAAATCGAGAATCGGGAAGGCGAGAAACACATTCATCAACCTGAAACCAATCTGGAAATCTTCCGCTGTCACTCAGCCTGCATCAACAACAAAATTTGGATTTTCAATACAAACGTCAAGTCATTTCTTCCATACGGATCAGAAACTTAGCGGCGGGTCACAAAGAATATTTCCAACAGCCTGCTGCAGACCTTCATCAACAACAGCTGTCTCCGCTCTATACTGAAGATGAGATGGCCGGAAAGAATCACCAACAAGAAACAGCTATGGGAACAAACAAAACAAGAACCAATCGCTCAACAAATATGCAGGAGAAAGTGGAGATGGATTGGACACTCGCTGAGGAGGCTGCTGGGTGACATCGCGCGTCAGGCCAGTGCTCGAGTGGAACCCGAAATGGAAACGGCGAGTGGGACGTCAGTGCAAGGGTGACATGGAGGAGATCGTGTGAAGAGGAGTTGAAACAGTATGGACTAACATGGATGCAGGTGAGAAGTACAGCAGAAGACAGAAGCAAGTGGAGACGTGCAGTTGAAGCTCTATGTTCCACTAGGAACCCAAGGGAACAATAATAATAATATCAAGTCTTTTGCAATTAATAGTGTTCTCTGAGCTGGTTGGTTTAGTTGCGAAGCTTTCGTCGTCCTTCTGGACAACATCTTCAGCGCCACATTTGTGCTAAATATGGCGCTGAAGATGTTGTCCAGAAGGACGACGAAAGCTTCGCAACTAAACCAACCAGCTCAGAGAACACTATTAATTGCAAATCATCCACCTGAGCTACAAATCTCTATTATTTGAAAATATCAAGTCTGCTGACACGACATCTATGATCAAATGTAAAGGCTTGGAACTCTAGAAAAAGTAATGGAAACTTTTCACAGTTATTTTAAATCTTCTGAGTACTCAGTTAAGTATGATGACTATCCCCTGTATGATTAGGCAGCAAACCATTTGGAGGAATTATTCTGTCAAGTTTATTTATTAAAATCTGATATCTGGAGTGGGAATTTTTAAAACAGCTAAAAAATCTTTCTAATGTAGTAATAAAATCATCATGAAAGTAGACGTCTGCCTGTATTTAACACTGGTTTCCACATCAATAAATCCAATGGGTAGAACAACACCATCCTAATATCCTAGTTGATTGTCTAACCATTTTTAAATATAAATCTTTCCATAAAATTTCCATATTTGAGTTTATCTTATCGCATAAATATTTCACTCCTATTGATTACAACAAACAAAACAAATTTATTCTTCGTCATCCTCATTGCCTACTTGTAGGCTATCCTGAATCAGTAGTGATAATCATTTCAACCAGTGATCAAAATGTTTGCTGTAAGCCTTACAAAGCTCTGCATTCATTCATTCATTGTATAGTGTATATATATTTCTTCCTTTTTAAAACTCATACACAAGCATACAGCATCAAAAAAATATATATATGCGTCTGTGTGATTATATCTAGAATAGATTTGTACATAATAGTAAAGAAAAACCATTATTTCTTCTAAAAATCAGAATACTCAGACATCGAATAGACACAAGATCCTAGACATAAAGATAAGCATATACACACATACATAACACGCGCATGCACACACGTATAGAGATATTTTCAGGAAAATTAGATAATTTGGATTTTTCGATGGAATTCTGAATGACCTATATATACATATATATATTGTGCCTTAGGGGGGTTAACATAATGAAAACCAGAGAAGAAAAAAGACGAGGAATAGGATTATTAATTAACCATTGTCTGATGAGGTTGAGCATCATGATGTTGTTGTTGGTGTTGTTGTCGTTGATAACAGTGGGGATGATAAAAATGGCTATACTAAGCATAACACTACTACTAGTATTAGTATGAGTAGTATTAGTAGTAGTAGTAGTAGTAGTAGCAGTGAAAATGAAACTTTATGCATCACCATCCACATTGTCGTCATCAGCATCCAACTCGAAAAAAAAAGATGGAGAGAAGAGAAATTGAAGATAATTAAATTTGTCAGATATTTAAGAGGAAATCGATTTGATAATGAAGGGGGAAAAAAAGGAGAACAGAGAATAACGAGAACAGAAAATGTTAACCTTTGAGGACAATTGTTGAAGTTAATCAAACATTATAAAGCATAATATATACATATATATATCGAGAAAGAGATGCAATATAAGTAGTTTCTGTGTAAAAGTTAAGCACAGAACAACTATGAGAGAAAAAAAGTTTCCCTGAATATTCACCGATGAATAAACATATTTTGGGATAAAAAAAGGAGAATAAGAAAAAAATGAGGCAACTGAAACCAAGAATTTCTCTTTTAGCATAGTTTTGCATCATTTTGTTTTTCCTATTTCGCTTTTACTTATTCGTTGGGAAAAAAATTCTGCGGATTAGTTGAATAGTGACTGGAAAGAGAAAAAAATACAAAGAGAAGAGGATATATATGCATAACAAATTCATAAATGAATTGGAATATTACAGGATTAGTAAAGATTATTGTTTGATTGGAAATTCGCCTTTTTCTTTGAAACATTGAAATGGAATCAGTGAGTAGTTGGTTGATTTTGCTTTCAAATGAACTGAATATCTGAGGATGAATAGTATAATTACTCAGTGAAAGACAATTTCTATAATATATGATTTATTTGTAGTAGAATATGTCCACTAGTGAGTTCTAAGGTTCTACTTTTCAGTATGAGATAATTTATGTGTGACTACAACTGACTAATTTACTTCTGACACATACGGCCACCATATCAGTTACGAGAGATTGTTTCATGTAAAATCCCTATGAGAGCATTCGCAGAATTAAAAAGGTGGATGAACCAAGAGGCTTCTTTCTTCGATTTCATTTTCACTACAATCGTACAGTAGTCACCATGATATACAACTTCAGATTGGATTTCTTTACAAGTCGATATCAGTTATAGAATTATAGAAAATTACCGAGTATGCCTCCATGACCTTGTTGGGGATCGAACTGAGGTTATTAGGCGAACCCGTTAACCATTCAATCACCGAGATAGATTGTGATGGCCCATGAATTATAAATCCTGTCAGTCCGCGATACATACCGACAGAATCAGCTAACTTCATCTGAGAGTACCTATCCTCATAGACGCCTTGTTGAGCAGCACCAGTCACGACTTCTCACTAGAACTCAAAGAAATCCATACTGTAGTCAGTTATTAATGACGCTTTGTGTTGATTTGCCCGTATTCAGTTGTTGTCGAGTTAGATTCCATGACAAGTCTATATTAGTTAGAGAACAATTTGTTCCATGAATATATCCAGTAGTTTTTTACATTTAAAATATATTGGATTCGTCGTTTATCGAAGAAACCTATTCTGGATATGTCTGCATCCCCTTAACATTCTATAAATAAGTGGTTAGCTAACGTTTTGAAAAATGTTAGAGGACAATTACCTGTTTACTCCTGCTGTAATACCTTTGAAATTGCCGACTCTATACGGGACATGAATCTCACTAATTAATATATAAGACTTCTTGATGTTGAATTCATTTTCACTCACGCTTCACTGACACAGACTACTTGTTCTCTGTGTGAGTATAAAGAAAATTACCGGCCTTATGTTGGAATACCAAACACATGCCTAAAGAAGTTATTTCTGAGATGCATAACAAATGTACAGTTTACATTTAACCTAACTATCTACAGAAAAGAGGACCAAATTGTCATAAGATATCCTATGAATCTATTTATTGTAGGCTGTTTATTGACCAGTCTAGAGAATGCTTAGATGAAGTCAACAACATATGTGTGGATTAATCAGGGTGAAAAGTAAGGCATAAAACATCCAGGACTTTTCTTTCATGCATTCTTGCAGATTCCTAACACTTCTGTACTATATCACTTCATTTCGTCTGAAACGTGAGCAGTCTTGCCAGCCAGCCTCAGACATGTGCAGGACCTTTTGTGTCCATATGCTTACTTTTGTTTCCATCTGCAAAGCCACACTGTTCGATTGGTTCCCCGAAGGCTTTCGTCCTCGAATTGAAAACAAATTTATTTCTTCCATGTTTTGAAGTTTCACTAATGATTGTGTTTTTCACATTGTGGGATTTCTGACCACACACCAGACCTTCCCTCATTTTCAAGATTAGAACTAGCCGGCAAATTAGGTAAGGTTAAATTTTTGAATTATAACAGAAAGATAACAGCACAGTAAAACAAGTGATAATATTAAACAGCGTGATCCTACGTCAATCAATCAGTCAACATCAATTAATTACTTCCTTATTGCATGTAATACAAAGATTCCACTTTCATCTTGGAAAGCAATTCCGAATAAAAGCTAAAATATTCACGCATTGAATATTACAAGTTTAGATGAATTTCATCATTTAGCATCAGATAATGAATAATAAACAAAATCTAAAAGTTATGATAAAAATTGTTTAGCGAAAAATGGCCAGTCAAGTTACAACATATTCACCACTGGAGATGAATGTTAATAAGATTATTACTCTGTTTTGCTGGGAAACAGATAAAAGAAGTTTTGACATTTTAGTTACGCTTACATAAAAGGGAATAAAGTTTATTTTGTTTTGATTAACACAACCGGTAGTGAATAATGTCAGTGAAACAGACATACTGTACACAGTGAATCACCTACATTTATGCAGTTATCTTTCAATAAATCAGGTATTCATTATTTTGCAAGTTTATCTTAGTGTAAAGCTTTGCTTATGAATCAAAAAGTCAATAAACTTCTATAACTTACACACACAGTGAATTGTAACATTTCTACACTTTCGTAACACTGCACTTGATGAAGTATGATATGTCACTTAAAGTTTAAGAATCAACCTTAGAGAACAGTTTAATATAAGAAATATATTCATAGATCATAAATTCAATCTGCATCAAACAAACGACTAGACACATTAAACTAGTTACTAACTAGTTTCCAATAAAAATTATCCAATAGAGTCTTATAAAATGCCAGTCAAGAGCCTGAATAGCTCAGTGGTAACGTCTCTGACTGCAACACTGGGTGACACGGGTTCGAATCTTAGAAATGACATGAGTTCCTTCGATGTTCCATAATGGATACGATTTTATTTTCCTATAAAATTCATTAAGAAGATCAGTAAAGGCCAAAAACAAAATAAAAATAATTGTGTAACTAGTAGTAATAACATAAATAAGAGAGAATATGTTTTCTACTGTTATACCATATAAGGAGGGGACATCTGAGGCCCTACGTAGGATTCTCAATAAGGCGGGAATAAGGGTGGTATTCAAACCCACAAACTCACTCAGAGACAAACTTTGTAGGTTGGAAGACCCAGTGAACCCAATTAAACAAAATAATATAATTTACAAAATACCCTGCAATGACTGTGAAGTCAACTACATAGGTCAAAACTAGTAGGCCAGGGATAGTCAGATTATCAGAACATAAGAATTTAGCTAAGGCGAGAATGGTGGACCCTGAAAAGATAAGTAAATTAGAAAAAAGCTCAGCAGTTGCACTTCATGCATTAACAAACAACCACATAATAGGGTGGGATAGGGTTAAAATTCTGAAAAGTAATATAGGTAGGTGGAAAGAAAGGTTGATTACTGAATCCTTATTCATCGAGTCTACGCCCAACACATGCAACAGAAGTGACTCAATGCAAATACCAGAAATATGGAAGATATTATTACCGCCGGTCAAATCAGAAGAGGATAATAAATAGTCTTAAAATTCTATTTCAATTCAAACACATCAAAACATTCTAACAAGTTACTTATTATGACCATAAAAACACTCGTCGTATTTCCCATCTGATTGTAATTGATTGATAACACTCATATTAATAATTCTGAATGTACATTATCCTATATTGACTTTTATTTAAATATCTAGTCAATTCCACACATGTATATAAATGAAGGAAAGAAGTTGTGTGATCAACTTGATATGATTATGAGCAATAGTTTGTGCTCGAAAGGTGGTCATCAGTTAATATTACTGTATAACACTGTGTGATTTTATCAAAATAAAATCTTATCCATTATGGAGTTATACTCTACCACAGTGCCCAAGTTTTATACTTATATTCCTTCAATGTTACAGATACACCTTGTTGATAAGTGCCAACTATCAGGAAACCTAGGTCCAAGGCTTTCTGCCGATTGCCTCCAGCCTCTTAATATATTCATAAATTTTTGTATTTTTATGAGGTGACATCAAACACACCGTTCTTTTTCATTATGAAATTTTCTTAAACTTTCCCGAAACTATTATAATGGGTTTAGCTGTCTACTGCCATCAGATCTACATTGCATTTCAGCTTTCGATTACTTGGATAACATGATATTTCCCCTATACTGCTGACGTTATATGGGTTTAGGACTTCTTGAAGACTGTCTTTAAATATTTAATGCTGAGTTATCGTACATTCAGTATTTGTTTGTTTCCTAGTTTTGCTTTGAAGTAACGATTTCCTTTTCTAGATGGTGAGAATATTTAGGACGGTCTATGGTTGGCAGACTACTATTAACTTGGTTGGTTGATGATTGAAGATGAAATGAAAATGAGTCGTAGCAGACTTCAACATTATTTTTCTCAAATGAAGAACATCCTAGACAGTCTCACCAGCATTTCACCAGTCTCTTTCTCTCTCTTAGTTCGGCATGTTTAATAATAACAAAAGTAAATCCAGCTGAATAGCAAGTGTTGTGATAAAGGTAAAGTTATCTATCGCTTATTAATATGGCAGTAACACATGATCAGCAGCTGGAAATCTTAGCTCAGTTGGTAAGGGGTTCAGGCTAGTGGTTTGCTACAGAAACTAATTGAAGGATATTTCGGCATAGCCTTAAGTTTCATTCAGATTATTAAGAACTATTTGAAACTAGCAGTAGAATTCTAAAGTCTTCTTGTGATATGAAGAACTAGTCAAATGGTTTTATACGAATTTCTGTATTTCATGCGATGAATAGTGAATCATTAATCACAATATGTGAACACATCGCTAAGCAGACTCCAATGCACTGAAATGCGTGTCGTAGGTTAGTTACACTAACATCCAGAATGAAGTAGAGAATAATCTGAATGCTCTAAGCATCTTATAAGCCTGACATACTCTGTCATAATCCTAAATGAAATTGGAAATAATAAAAGGTTTTTAGTTCTTGGATTTCATGGATTTTACTAAGACATTATCTGATTTCTCCTGAACTGTTGTAAATAAAGAATTAATAAACTTTTCCTACTTAATATCATTTCTTCCCTAGTTTTATAAACATCGATTCCAGAGTAAAGATGCATTGTTTGATTTTCGATGATGATTTATGCTACGAAGATATTTTAACTAGAGATATGACATTTTGAAGTGAAAAAACAAAACAAACAATGGTCAACTGGTCTCTGCAATAATATCGGATTAGTAGAAAATAATGCAAAAGAGGTAGAAAATATTTGTTCACTACAAATGGCAATGACTGCGAACAATACTCAAATCTCTTATGTTAACATTCAGAGTCGAGTGGAGATAGGTACATCGCATACGCGGAAACAGTCCCTCTCACTTAACAAATATATTTAAACCCTCTTACAATTCGCAATACTTATTTTATGCATCATTCATGTACATTAAGTATTTGTTATCATTTAAATAATTACCGATGTATAATAAAGCCGAAAGCTGAAATGCTAACCAAATTATAAGTTATTCGAAGTCATAAATCATGGGACATTCTGTCCCGACCTCCATTGGCTTAACTCATGACTTGAGAGTTTTAGGTTTGGCCTCTGACGTGGTTAAAAGTGAGCATTGTTAAAGAGTTTCAAAGTGAAAGGTGACAGCTGTCCACCTCATCTTGGTGTTAAAAATTTCATTATTTGTTCTTTGTCTTTGGAGGTGTTTACTATAATGAATTAAAAGCTTAAACTATACTCACAGAACCTACTCAAAGCTCTTGCATAGTTTTGTTAAATATTGAAAAGAGCGGTTAAAAGATACTATATTTTGTTAAATTCTCTACAAAAGGATGTCGTTTATTGATGGAAAATAAATAATTATCATTTGTTTCACTACTCTTTTCTAAGTTGAATATCCACATCTCTTTAGTGTTTACTACTGTTGTTATGGAGTTTTGAACCCGGAAGTATTTGCATCAGTATTCCTTCAGTTAGTCTCCTAATAACACTGTACATCTTTAGGTAGTGCAACTAAACGAACTGTGCACCGCAAGATTCGTTCTTTTCGCTTTATTTGACTGGACACAGTCTGTCAAGATTTATGTTGTTTTCAAGATTATGGTTTACTGATCAATAAAAAATTTCGGAAATGACGACAATACTCCCAACTATTTCAATTTAAACCATTCTCTCTATAGACATGGTTACTACATTACAATGCCTATTATCTTTTGAAACAGCTATGGTTTTAGGTGCATAGGAAGTAGTGAAAGGTAGGCGAATTTAAGAAACATTTAACCACAAAGGCTTTCTTTCATAAATCCTGTTGCTCATAGCAAAACAAATGAAAGACAAAACAATGCTGAGCTTTTATATTTTTACATATTGAAGTTTTATTTTGTTAGAACAAAATGGCTGGAGTCTGTTTTAGTTATTCCTAGGCAAAAATTAATTAAAATTAGGCGTATGCTAAAAAAATTTCAAGATGAAACAGTAACATAACAATCCATTAAGTCTATTTAATATAATTTAAAAGGGGGAAATAGAAAAGATTATTAAAGAGATAAGGACTGTTATTAGGGATCATAGGGAGAACATAATTTTATACTCTTTTATTCTTTCATTTTTATGCGTTCTCAGTGGAATGTACGGCTTTGGACTTAAGCTTTGAAGATTCAATTGCAGTGGTGTTTTATACGAGATGGAGTTGCTAGCCTCACGCTCAGCCATCCCTCTTTGTCAGCTTTACGGCCAACAGAGGGAGGTAGAGATGGTCGCCGATCGTGGATTAAACCCCTGATCATGTGTATGGTTGAAGAGCATTTTACCCTAAACCAACGACGCACAATTTGACACTCTTCAGGTATTATATTCGGTCTTTCTCCTACAACGTGAATTATATCTATACCAATGTATTCGTCATTCAACCTACACTCATGTAAAACGTGCGGAGTGAACAGATATACTCAGTCAGTTTCCATAAACTTCTGCCTTTTTGCCTGTCTACTTTCCAGTAACATTTCCTCGTGAAATATCATTTACATGAAATAGGCTAGTTGTAAACTATTTATTCAGCGAATCCATGACCCTTTTGGAATTTTTTAGGTTAAGTAATCGTTTTTAACATTATAAGTTGCGCGCAAAACCATAGTTGTATTAACGGCAATAATTCCTACTTGTAGTAGGCTCATTTTTAATGCAGCTACATTGAAATTAAAATAAAACTGTCTCACATTTTCTGAGCTAAATAAAGCTTCAATTTTCAAATAATAACGATAAGTGATAGGTGTGTCGGTGGTGGCACTCAGGATCATCTCCAACACACGCTTGGTTCGTCAATGGTTCAGTGGTAGAATGTTCTGCCGACCATGCATATGATCTGAGGTTCGATTTCCGAATGACGCACTCCTAGACCTTACCCAATTTACTAGTCGGTGGTAAGCCCTGGAAAGAGGGAAGATTGAGCATGAGGCTAGCAACCTCACCCTGTAGAAACAACACTACAACTCTTGGAACTTTAAGGCTTCCCAGCATGAAGCCCTATGTTCTACTCGGAATGTGAATCAAGAAAAAGAAAAAGAAGACAACAAGTGACAGCTTTAAATGTAAACACTAAGGACAATGTTTTATCCCATATGGACGTTTTTATAGGAATTCGATATCACTGAGCATAGTCAACAAATGGTATGTCCTTTTGACTCAAAATCTTTCAGTCCCAATAGTACTCACTAAGTATAAGGTAGATGTAACTGACACTATGAGTTTCAAGAAAAATGCAGAAAATAATGATGATAATTAAAGTTTGAAAAGTGGAAGCGTATTTACAAAACAGTGACACAAAATGTCTAACAGTTGTAAAACACTTATCTAACATTATTTTTCCAGTTTCATATTCGACAGTCGTCACTGATGTTAACAAGAAATGCTAAAAACAGTAACGTGAATACGGAGGAATCAATGATAAGATCTGATGTACTTTCATTATGAATTTGATTGGTGGAGGTGACTAGCAGTGGAATCCAGACATGTCAACCTGAGACAGCACTTCGTCCAATAATCTACGGAAAATCTAATTAATTATACTTTCATTATGGTTTACAAGTCAGAGCATAGCTGCATTGAAACTGGTCTATGTAGAAGAATAGATCATTAGATGGTAGCCAATGTGGCTTATGAATCCTTAAATGTTAAAGCATTAGAGTGCCAAATTAAAGTATGTCTTAATTTCTCAAAATTAAAGTTTTGTATAAACAGAAGAATAATTGGATCTTCTAGGTCCTAAGTATGAACTGAGAAAAGTGTCGAATACAAGTAATCTCAAGATAAGATGATGAACTAAATCTTCAAGAAATGCAAGGTAATTCTAGTGCATTATGTGTAAAGATGTCAGACTGTATTTTCAACGACCTGGAGTTTCCATTTTGAAGGAAAACAGTCTGGGTTGTTAATACACAGCTTCTATCACTTCAATGACCTCAAAAAAAGATCTTTGTTTCAATTATTGGATATGTAAGTTTGTTCTGCGATTTTTAAACTCCTGTATTTTACCCATTTTACTTTATTGTTCTCCATTAATCTTTCCTGGGCTTCTTAAAAAAGACTATGCCGTATTACGAAGGGTATTAAATGCTGTGAGTAGGGCTTGTGGTTTGCCACTGCGTGATCTCGCCAATACCATAGTCGAGAGACACGTAAATTCCTGTACAAATTGGGCAAAGGCCGTACTGTCAGACCCTCTGCACCCTCTTTATTCACAATTATCCCCTTGTATCTCATCAGGTAGAACGAGAAGTCAATATAAGAAATTATATGCTCGTACCACTAAGTACAAAAATTCTACAATACCGTACTTAGCCCGTATTTTATGTGATGAAGACACTGTTAGACGTGAAACATATAAGTTACTATGTAATTAGCATAGTAAATCGACCCTTTCATTGTTCATCTTTCTGTAATTCTATGGTGTCACCCTTTCTATCGTTTAATTATAACTTTGCTATTTTTATTTTAGTTGTTATTACTATTATTACTATAATTTTAATATTTTTCTCCTTATCCTCTACTGTAATTGCTACATAGCTCCTATAAAAACGTTTTGTTATCATTATTATGTATTAATTATTCCGTTTATCTATTTTTTTTGTTTGTTGTTGTCGTTTTTGAGTAAATTAGATGCAATACTGTACTGAATGCTGAAAATTCCTTGCTGTATCATTAATACTGTTTTTGGAATAAAGCAAAAAATTATTATTATTATTTTGACCGATTCCCTAAATTGACGTCAGTTTGTAATGAAGTCGTGACTGGAAGCAGTCAAAATCCTTTATGTGATTAAGCCGTTGTTTCAAGGCTAGTACCTTTAAATTAGTGATTTTGAGCCGCTTTACTCAAGTGTTTTTTATTCATGAATAATCCCCGGCCAAAAATTAATAAGAAAACAAAACAAAACACTTAGTTCAGTGAAGAGGCTCTTCACTCTACTCTTCAGCAGTTGTATAATCCCATTTATATACAATGCCTTTTTTTCATGAAAGAGGGTAATAATAAAAGTGATCAGTAGTCACAAGCATAGTGTTGTTTAATGTTAGTCAATCCATAAATGAAGTCCAATTAGTGTATTAGAGTTACGCGTGATGAGATGAATAATCTAATGAGTGAGTTATGATCAGGATGCACATAGAAACGAAGGGAAATATTCAATTATATAAGATTTCTAGAGAAAAATACAAGAGT
>OX235273.1:94009460-94204442 GCA_944472155.2 Trichobilharzia szidati
AGCCACATAACTGGTTTTCAGCACGGTTAGTCGATTTAAATTCTCTGTGATTAGTATATGGGGATTAATATTCTTATTTAGTCATGGCACAAATAATAAGCTCAGTATAATAAATTCGATGCATACGCTCGATGAAAAAGCTCAAATAAAAAATGTTGGGGTATTTAGGGAAAATACGTTGGCGATTTAGGGCAAATGTGAGAATTTTGGACTACAGTAAGGATGATTAGAGGAAAATGAGGATATCCGGAGGCCTTTAAGGAAAACACCTTGTTCAAAGCATTCCCTTTTACTATTACAATAGCCTAACCCAAACTTACCCGAAGTATTTTCACCCAAGACAAGTCTCAGTGATGATTTCTGATCTCCGTCAATCAGAGAAATCACATTAAATCTGATGTCAATGCTTATTTTTTGACTGTAAACGCTCTTAACCTAAACTATGGACTTAATTCATGTTGCAATTAGACCAAGATATGAACTAACACATTTTACATCGATAAATCTTGAGATTACATCAATTCCAAACAGTATGTCCTAGGATGCTATTATCTATTTAAATCTCGAAGAAAATTTCAATGAAAATCTCTGAGTTTGGAGCAAACCTGTGAAAGATACTTTCCAAACACAAACGAAGTTAACGCCTATAAATATTTATATAAATGCAAATACACTGCAACCAGACCACAAAAACATGCTTAGAAATGCGGTTATGGGTATTTTGAGGAGTATAAAAATATTTTTATAGCTTACCAAGAGTTTACAAGCTATTATAACGTTAGTAACAAATATCGAACCATTCACGCCTTTTCAAAAGTCCCACCTAACGGACAAATGAATGTGATTCATTTAAACACTAAAATATGTAGTGTACCTGCTAACGGTCCTTATCAGCAGGTAGTTAAACAGTTCGGCACCTTGATCTTACAAAAGTTCCATGGATTCTAATTCCTAATATTTTTGCAGCTGATTAAAATAAATAGTGCTTACCAGTGCGTCTGCATAATATACATTCAGATGTTTATATAATACAAATGAAAAGAAGAAACCTTCTCTAAACGGTCTCAGTTTAAGTTCGAAATAGAAATGTTGTGCCATCTCACCCCAAAACTGGTGAAGAATCTCCTAATAATGATTCGCAGTCACTGACGTGTGGTCATGCAGGCGGGTCTCCAATGCATTTACAGTCAGTTCCACTATCGCCAAGTTGCATTTCTAAAGATGCAGAAGTCAGCGACATAAATTCACACAACATCCTGCGTGGAATGTTCATCCTGAGTCTGTTAATGTAAGCGTGTTAGTCTTGTCTCATAAAATTATGCCTGAAACAAACTGTGATGCTAATTGAGACCTCATAAACTGCAGTCTCTTGTGCGAGTACAGAAAGTAGCATCCTACAGGCCACAGATGTTCATCTCGTGGGATTAACACAGACTTTCAATGGTAATTAATCACGCCGGAAACAGTTATTAACAAACAAGCTACATTATACTAAATAAAACTGTCTTAGGCTGTGCACCGACTTATTCTGAAATACAAGTCCTCTATTCATCTGCAGCGAGAAAAACACTTTGGCTCATCTATTATTTGTGCTGTATCTCTTCATTTTAGTACCACCGCAACTCGTGATACACATTGGCAGAAATGTATAATGAGTTACTGTAGTAAGTTCAACATCCTCTAAATAGTTTGATCCCATCAAAATATGTGAAATGTTTCCGCACCATCAGATGCACTACGTAAAATCCAGGAGTTAAATTTACATCCTACAACAACAGTGGATTGGTAAAGCAGGAGAAACCCGCCTTTTATAGAGAAGCAGATGAGTAACCAGATGTTTTTGACGGAATGGGTAGCATAAACTACCTTACTTCCATCAAACTTTGTGGCCAGTCATGGAATTTTGCTTTTTGGAAACTACTCTCGTATTTTCAGTGAATGAAAGACGCCTTATTCCATTGTTCCAAGCCAACTTCTTCCTAAAATTATGAAGAAAGCCTTAGAAAAGTTCACCCCTTCTCACCACCATGAATGTAATCTTCCCGATTTCTCACGATACGGATCTCTGTTTCAAATGTCTGATATTTCCTGCTACTCGGAATTCTCCTGTTCTGTGTTAGATAGTTCAGGTGAAGAAGAAACACTTCTAGCTCCTTAATAATAATAATTTATATTTGCTATAAACAGGTAAGTTCACAAGGAATGCATGCCATTTTTACAGATATGATCGGTTATGTTACGAATTACATTCCTGAAGTATCATAAATCAATGCTTTTCAAAAGTTTAAATTGTTCGATTATTTTACACGCAATCAGAACGGGTTCGTATAAAATTTAAGTTGCAAACCCTTCACTCAGGTCACCATTAAAATTGAGCGACAACCCAAACTTCGTTCCGTTTCCTGCAGATAGTCATGATAAATCAGTGAACAGAGTATATTTTGGTATGTGTCATACCGCCACGTGATTAAAAGCTATTTCAGGAGGAGAAGATGGTGCTGAGAAACTGCAAATGGCAAAAAAGAATTGTGAATAATACATCATTGGAAGTACACTTACAGGATATATACAAGAAGGAGGTGGAAACTCCTTAAAATAATAGTATACATTTGCAATTTTTAATGCCAACCATATTGGGCTTACCATGGAAGCTGTGAGTTTTTCGATGAAAATATAGCTTTACTCAAACATTGGTGCTGTTTCGCTATTAACCAAAGCAACCAGAATTTAAAGAAGCAAAAAATATGCACAAAGAGTAAGTTTTAGCTTTAATAAAGGCCTAGGTAGTTAAGATCAAATGCAGTATAATAACGTGTAAATTAAAAGATTATCGTGAGGTAGCTAGGTGATATTTCGGTGAGAAGGGAATTCAAAGATCTGGAAGATTAGAACCTGTAGGACGAATTGAACTTTAAGATGTCTCATGATTTTCTGTAGGGCCCATGGAGTAGCATCTTGACAAGAATCCGAGCAACCTTGTAGATAGGAGAAAAAGCATTTTTTATAACTTAGATCTGTATAACCCTTAGTTTTTTTTTGTTAAGGATCCGGACTAATGTTTAATTTAAAAATGCATGCTGCTGTCCTACAGATCGGAGCGATTCACAATTGTGACCACTACCAAATCTGCTGATCAGCATGTGTCACTCTTCCTCCTTTTTTGGTGTTAAGCTCTGGGACCCTTTTGGCAATAACTGTAGTTACAGCGCTGCATTGCTTTGAGCCTGCCCCAACCATACAGTATGCTGCACATAATTAGCTTTAATAACAAGTGCTTCCCATTAGGTTACCAGGTACATCGATACCTGAAGACATTCTCAGTAGTATCACCTTCATATATGCAAACATGTACTTAAGCATTTGTTGCAAATGACTAGGAGATTAAGTTTCCTTTAAAAATTTATAAAATATAGAAATAGCTAGTATTGCAGTAACTAAGTTATATTCCATTTAGCAAAGTGAAATGGATGGTGGAACAATTAGTGATAGAGTTGTGTAGAATGATCCTGAAGAAAACAGCTGGTTAACAGAACTTGTTATGCTAAATTTTCATGACCGATTTACATATGGTATGTGGCAGACATTGCAAAGTAGCACTTCAGCTATGCTGCGTTAAAAATACTGTGAAATGTTACAAAATTTACATTTTTGAAAAGTATAAGAGAAGAGGTAGTTATTGACTGAGTTAAGTCGTTTCGACACAAAACACAGCAGTGTATCATTAATTATACATTTATATATATGTAAGATATTAAAAGGTGTGGTTGCTAATGTAATTGTTTCTAGAAATACTTATACTAACACAACTTATCAAAGATTAAGGAGAATAGAAAATCAGTAAATTGGTTAAACGTTCTCTGAGTAAGTAGTAGAGTCGAGTTATACGTAAGTGACTATACTGAAGACTGAACTGGCTTCCAACTGCCTTTCAGCCAAGAGTTGTGGCCTTTTAGACGAGCTAGGGTGGACATGTTAATGTGTCTTTCTAGGCTCCATTTGAACCCATCGGAGTTTTCACACGATCTAATTTCAGATGGTAGTCGGTCCCAAAGAGTGCAATATTTAATCGTGAAAAAGTTTACCCTAATGGTTTTTCTGTGGGTAGGGTAGTCGTGGTTTCACGGCTGATATGATTTACTGTTTGCGCAGGTTATGGATGAGTTACTGTAACAATGTTTCCTAATGACTTTGAAGGGTAGAAACAAGTTGTGTTTCACTCTCCTTAACGATAAAGGTTCTAATTTCAGTCGTATACACCTGTCAAAATATTCTACTTGTTTGTAAACCCTATCATTCGTTTCGTGGGGAATCTCTGGACACTTTCAACTTTTTTTGGTCTGTAGACCTTAGGTTACTAAATAGGAGATCACAATAGTCAAGTTCGGGGTGAATACTTGTCATATTTATAGCTAATCTTGCTTCTTGAGTGTAAATGTTTTGTAGAAGAAAGCCAGTAAGTCGTTTACAGTCAGATACTACTCTATCTGCATGACCGGAAAAGGTTAAATCTGAGTATGTTATCCCGAGATCTGTGACTGTGTTCAGTTTTGAGAGGAGCCTACCGTACATATTTGGGCACATCCTCGTTTTCAGCTTCCAAGGTGGGCCATACCGCACTTCAGTCTCGCTGACACTTTCCACACATCGTGCCCCTCTAGGCTTCTTTTCAAACTGAGGTAATTGAGAATGACTTGTATGTTGTGTAAATGGATAGCCTTACTTCTGATGAACTAAGCATCAGTCGTTAAGACAGACCAGTGTCTTTTCGGTTTTTTCGGGAAAAACCTACAATTCAACGATCAGTTTTGCGATCTCTTGTACTTACCATGCGAACAAATCTTTCTTGTTCAATTAAACATTTGCGAAGTCCTTAAAGTGTTGCGTAAATTTCACTCAGGCTAATGTGGCCCTATGAGTTTAACCCAACATAGTCCTTCAGATTCCCGTACCATAACGTCTGCACAATTACGAAAGTAACACTTGATCAGAAAAGGTCTTACAAACAGGATGACTAAACCTAATCGATCAAAATGCCAATCTCTAGGAGAGACTTCCGATAACATGAAGTGCTATAAAACGTTAGAGCAGTTTTACTCAACTTTGAATCACTAGAAAAATCGACTTGAAGTTTACGGAACTATCACTGCAGTTCCCTTTTCCATTAGGATGCTCTATGATAGTCTTTTAAACAGCAAGTGTATATACCATAATAACTTAATTCACTTATTTAAGCAACACATTACCTTCAGCTATTTCCCCCCATCTGTTTCTCTCGTCACTGCTCTACGTCTTCGTTTCAGCACCTAAGCGCACCCAACCAGAGTCCTGCATGGAAATATAAACGTATGCGACCGTCTTAGGTTTCTTTCAATGTGAAATTTCGGAACAGTGGAACCAAGGGTAACACCAGCAAAAATGAAACTTATATAGAACAGTATACCTCCACTCAGTTCAAATTTTTAATGCATTCAGGTGTCTACTGTTAGAAGGGCTATTCAGTTACATAGCTCGGAGATGGCATTATCTGTTCAGCACCCTTCAATTACGATCCCTGTTCCAATTCTCTATGTCCTCTCAGACGTTTTCAAAATTAATCTAATAACATTTAGCTTCTGCTTGATGACACATCACTTTGCTGTTCTTCTAAGCTGCTGGAGAAGCAGTATACCAAGTCACTTATCCAAAGCAAAATGTTCGCAATATGAAGGAAAATAAAAAATGCACGAAAAGGACGTGAGCCGCTAGCGCGTGTTACCATGTGACAATACCAAAAACGAAATAGCGAAGCAAAGTGGTGACTGCCGATCAGAAGGTATGATGAAGACATCTGAGATTCATGTATCGTGGGTAAATACAGCACCAGCACGCTCAATGAACGTCGTTCTACCCTCCACATAAAATGAAATTATTCGCTATTCGCTGAAGGCACCTGACACTTAAAATATCCGAGGAGTATTAAGCAGCATATGTGGGTTCTTCTTCTTTTATGTCGTATCCTCCATCAACAAGTCCGTATTCCAAGTATATTATCGCACTGATATAAGAATAAAACTTGGGCACTGTGGTAGAGTGTAATTCCATTATGGGTAAATTTTATTTTGATAGAGTCTCACAGTGTTATACAGTAATATTTATATTATATATATTATTATCGCATCTGGAGTCTTCCCGTCTTACTGTATTGGTTTGCCCATCAAATAACTCACACAACTAAATAGTGGATCTTTCCCACTTTTCGTAAGGTTGATAGAATTATTCTGATGTCCAGAACAGATTGTGAATAATTTCTACTCAACATTCTTTCCATCATTCTGATAAACAGAGCCGTAGTCATCAGTTTTCCCCACTACCTCCTTATTTTACACCATTAGACTGCAACCATATTGCATCCCATTAGAGGCTGTGCGTAGTATATATGACATAATTAATCTGTTTCCCAGATTTCTTATCTTATGGCGAACCACTGTCTTTAGATTTAGTCAATTTTTTGCGTTCTACTAATCTATGTGACTCCAGTTCATTATATTAACTTACTGTGTCCTTTGACTCCGCAGTGACTACAGCTGATTACATACACCGAGTTATTTCTTTTAGTGAACTGTTCATGACCCTTTAACCAACGTGAATTATTTCTAAGTAATCTTGTGGGTTCGAATACCCCTTTCATTCCCATATTGTTAGGAATTCTACGTAGGGTTTCAGAGGTTTGTCCTTTGCATGGAGACACTACTGGTGTTCTAAATTCGCCATTGTTGGCACCGCCTTTCTGTTTGTTTGGCATTCATGCCATCGTTGTTCTCGCTAATATATTGTTGCCACTATAACCCTGGTTAATTCATCAGGGTGGTAACTAAGTGTTAGCGCCTTCCTCATACCTCTTACTCGCTGCCTTAGATTTTATCTGGTACTATTTAGTTGTTTAATCCTATCACTCGAACATTTCGCCCACTGTATTTCCAATAACAGGATGAGCAGAAATCCAAATATCTTTTTTTAAATTTGTGGATCTTCTGTAAGTGCAAGTGTTTAACTTCAATTATATCATCCATGTGATGCAACACAACGATACCGGCTTACCATATTGACATTTCTACCCTTAAGTGGATCGGACTGCGTCTACGCTTGCTTTGTCCGTGACACTAACGTCCCCACCAAAGCAAAAATACCTCATTGTTACTGAGACTGCATAGCGCTTCTCGTTGAAATCTGGATGACTTATCGACCAGAACTTTTGCAAGCACGGGGATATACACAAATCAACATGGGTTTCATCAGATGGGCACACCAGAATTCAGACAGACTTTATCTAAATCTACTAGGCAGCAGATCAAAAGGAGAGTGTATGTGAGCAAAAACCATTATCTACCGCAGGGCACCCTCCAAATCAATCTGAATGCCTTCAAACAAGCTAGTTATAGGTCTCAAAACAAGCCCAACAACTGGAAGCCGAAAGTCGGAACTATAAATTACACCATCACAGGAGTCATCAGCTGAGGCAATAAGCATGGAGGAAAACTGGAACTCTCTGAAAGCAAAAAGAGACAAGCCAAGGAACACTTCTCTACAGATACATGACAGGTGATATAGGTGGGAAGTTTGCCTGAGCAGAATATAAATAATTTCAGAGGTGAGCTATGAAAGGAGGAGCCAAGTTTGATCTACAGAGCACTGAACAAGGAAGTGGAGAAGATTGTTATAAAAAACGAAAGATTGTTTATGACACACCAGCAACTGAAGCAGAACAGGTCGCAGGTGATAGTGACCTCACAAAACTGCTTTAAATGACCACGTTGCTATCTGGAAAGATGGCAACACAGGTGGAACCAGTGAATGACAGTAAACTAAACCCACTTACCGAAGAGGTGAAACAAATGTAACACGGGACCGATCACTTCAGAGGGCTGGTGAGTCTACCACCAATTATCTAGAAATGTCACCAGTGCCAGGAACAAAACTCCCACTGGAAATCAATCCTGCAACAAAGGAACAAGTCTTGAGCTCCACAACGTTACTGAAAGCCCAGAAAGGAGCAAAAGTGAAGGCAGACAGCAGTGCATAGGAACGAATGGATTTCAACTTCCAAAACAGAATCGATATTCCGGGACTCTCCTTATCAGACCACGACTTGCTACTGGCCTACAGTGAGTAGTGTACAGGCAACAGAACGTGATATGACGACATACTTATTAACGAAGGTATCTTCAGCTTAATAGCTTCGCCGCTTTCACGCGCAAGCCGTGATTAACTGTATTTTTATTTCTAGATTCCTCTTCTGAAGAAGAAAATTAATATCCATAACTATGCAGAATATTGAAAGAAAATGTGGATTAAAAAAGAGACACTGTCTTGTTACTGTAAGTTAACATGCTTCCTATCTTTCACGTAGTGTTCTTTTCACCCGATTGTGTAATACTCATCTTTTGATTATATTCCTCAGCGAATGAATTCAAGTATAGAGAAGAACAACATAGATGATAGAAGTGAGGAATTCGTATCTGGCAGAATTTTCTGCATTTTATGATTACGACAAATATTAACAAACAACAATGACTACTGAGACAGTGTAGTAAAAGAAATACCCAGCCACTACAGTAGAAAAACATGCGTAAGTAAAACGAACAAATATCCAGCTAATTAACTAACTCCAGAAGGCATAGCTGGAGGGAATTGTTTTAATACTGAAACATAGCCGTGCTTGGCAGTGAGTTCACAAAGTGCTTCTGGTTTCAGATGACACATATTTTTTCCAGAGGGTGACGATTACATTTTCGCTAACACTGAAGACAGAAGGCTGCCTGCATTAAGGCAGGTTTTGAAAGGGAAAGTGACATGTTTGGAGAAGCCAACCGGTGGCTCTAAGCAAGGAAACAGACTATCATAATGTTCTAGGAAACCTGTTAGTTGTGGCTTAGACCTCGCCCCTTATATGGCCCAGCCAGAGGTAACTCTCACGACTTCTGTGTGACCATCTATACTGCTAGACCTGGGCTCTAGACACACTACCTGCCAATTTTTCGGCCTGGCTAACCTGACCTGATAGCCAGACTGTTCTTAACACCTCCCTGACTAGCAAGAGGAGAACACAGCTATCACGGCTGCCTGACGGTATATTTATTAGTGATACACAATCATAACACAACGCAGTTTCTGAGTTCTTGTTCCGTGGAGATCATGAAGACCGCTATGTAATTCACCCCGCGTATATAAACAAACTGATTGGTGACAGGGAAATGGATGTGGTTCAACTGAGTTGACGAACTCTTTCGATCCCCCACAATATATTTTCGCGCCCGGTATGGGTTGTGTTCATGCGTAAAGAAACATTTCCATCGTCTCTTTTGGTGAAAATAGGAAATATGTGACTAGTAATTAGTCCATGAGATTCAGGTCTTCGGTGAGGAATGCAACTACAGACGTAGGTGAGGCGTATATGGCATGTGTGTGCCCCTTATTTTCATCCTGATAAATCGAAGTCATCCATCACACAGAGAAGGAGTCATATTTTGTTAGTAGCACCTCCCACTATTCGACGGAAACTGTCCCGTATTCAAATTAAGTTACGTTTGAATTCTTTTCGGGTCCGAAAAACCAGAGTTGGATACCCACATCGAAGATTATCCGTTATCACAAACTGGAAAAAAGATCACCTGCGTGGGGTCAGTTCTTAGAACCTTTTTAGATAACTCCGTTTACTGATAAGTTGCAAAACAGTGTAGTTGCCAAACTTCGGATATCTCCATCCATTTGAATCTTTACCAGCTTCCGAATGAATTTAAGAAACTGACAGATCTAATTGCGACTACGTATTTCCAAATATAATGCACATTAAATCCATAATACGCCAGCTTGCAGAACTTCGGCAGGTACTCAGCACAGTAGAAATGTATCCATAAGGAAGACGGGGCTTTCTCAAGTGTAGAAATTAATACACATAATAAAGTTTGCTTCACGATTTGTTACTCAGATTTAGGCCTTGTTTCGGAGGCCGACAAATTCGGACAGGTACCCAGACTAATTTTTAGCATATCCCTTAACCACCAAAGTAATTGTGACCAATAATCTGATTAACAGGGCCAGTAGCCTAGTTAGTGAGGAGGAAGAGATCAACAGGAACTAAAACTGTTTCAGTTCACTCTCAAATCCAATAATTACCCCCAAAGTTTTCATAAAAAATATTTAAAATGTGAAGATAAGGATGAATCGAAACCTGTTGCTAAGAATTGGGTTAGCTCAGTGGTGGTTCCTTACCGCAAAGAAACATCGGACGAGACAAGGTAAATGCTTGACAGTCATGACATAGAAGTGTGTTTTCGTGAAACGGGCAACTTACGCTCATCACTGGTAAGCATTAAGGGTAGAACAGAAGAACACAACAAACAGAGTTGTGTGTATTAGATCAATTTTTTCGTATCCACGATCAAATTTCTTTCCTATTATAAAATTACGATTAGACTGCTGAAAAAATTAGAATAAATATATCAATGATCTCAACATAATACTTCAATGAACATTAAGCCAAGGATGCTGTTCACTACAAAGTTATATAGGAGAATTGACTCCAAGCTTTATTTTTCCCAGATATTTGTATTACATTCATCTGATGTCTGGGTTTTTTGTTAATGCGAAGACAATATTTCTATATCTCTTTTTGTGTTACACAAACAGACTATTTCGCAGACTGTTCCGGCTGACCCTAATGTCAGAAAGAACAACCAAACTGTAAATTCAGCATATATCGAAATATGTGTAATTTATATAATAACTTATCCATGCCTGTACAATTGGTATGTTCCTGCATAAACAGGAATAAATATATATTATTAACTGCGGAGACTGTGACGCTGTATATGTAGGAGAAACTTCCGGACAGGTAAATATAAGAGTAAAAGGGCATAAATAATGTCTGAGGTGGTTCCAAAGACCTCTGCGGATCTGAAGAAGCTAGAAAACAGATCGGTGATTGCACTGCACCCGATAGAAGTGGGACACAAAATAAACTTTGATAGGACCAAAGTTCTACAGAAAGGTTTCGGTTAGTAAGAAAAAAATCTGTCTTCGGAAGCCTTACACATTTGGGTCTTAACAGGCGTGAAGATTTGATGTTATCTAAGGCGTGACAAGTCATGGCTAATAAATATAAATGGACATGTTTCATTAATCAATCATACTTAATCCAAATTCCCGAACGTCTATATCTTCTCATGGAGAGACTAACAACTGTTGCCCGACACACACATGCAGACACACCATTGTGTGCCATATATATATTGCATATTCAGTTATCTGCGACCACGAACTTAAGCCGAACGTAATTACTAAAAATTCGGTGAAAAAGTATACCCTGTTTACAGTGCTTAACAAAAGTGGACTAATATTCGTGAATCTGGCGTCAGAATTTGATCACAGTTCATGCAATTTTGTTTAACATGTCTTGATGCCTGTTTCGTGACTAATGTAGCTTGGCAAAATTTCTAAGAGCAAGATATGTCCTTTTCATATATATAAATCACTTCACTTTATTTTCGATTGATTTCCCTGAAGAAGTCCAGACCAGTTTGCGAACGATATGTCGGAACTGTTTATTATTATTCCCTTGGGTTCCGAATGGAACATAAAGCTTCAGCTACACCTTTCCACTTTGTCCTCTTGACCTGGGCCCACGACTACCCATAATCTCTCATCTCCCACAATTCACATGATCTCCTCCATATCTATCCCGCACCGACGACCCAATCGTCGCTTCCCACTGAGGTCCTACTAAGGAGGTGGCCTGCATTGCGCGTGGCGGCCTCCTGAGTGTATGCCCGGTCCATCTCCACTTTCTCCTGCATATTTTTTGAGCTATCGTCTCCTGGTTGAATTGTTACCAGAGTTCCCTGCTGCTATTTCTTTCTGGCCAGCTGGCTATTTGATCTTCAGTATGGAGCCAGCGAAGGTGGCAGCTACTGATAAAATTCTGTAACATGTTGGAAAACCTTTCCGTAGCACGCCCAGTTTCTGACCTGTGCAGAAGAACTACAATACTAATCACAGTTTTATAACACTTAACAGAGTGAATCGAACACAAACGTTTGTGGTCAAAGATAGGGTTAATTCCCTCCGTCCAAATCTTTTGCAATAATAGCATGGCAGCCTGTATACGGCCGTAGGTCATTTGATCAGCTGATGTCTACTGGCTTTGTTTATTGAAAAAACTTCAAAATTAGGTGATTTTTCGTTGTTTTACACACTTTTACACTTGTATTGCTGCTAAAAGTAGATGTAATAAGGCGTCTTTAGCATAAACAAGAAATGATGGTGTCCTTATCCGGCCGTAATTTACGGCCAGTTTATAAAAATTGTTGAATTACTTACTTTCCGTTCAGAAAATGTCGAATTACTTGAAGAGACATATTATAACGACTTTCAGTGAATTTTTTGCAGTTTAAAGGATTATACATGGACATGATGAGGTGGGATAGTTGGTTTTGTTGATTATTTCATTTACTTTGTTGTGTACTTTTGCTAATGCTGTCAAAGCTCCTCCACATGTATTTCATTAAGGGAAATCTATAGAAATACTTAGAAATTATATACACATACTATTTCCTTATTCTATGGCATAGACTTGATGTTTACAGGCAGATGCGATATAGAATTAGTATTCTTGAAAAATGTTGACTGACGTAGTTACATACAATTTAACTAATTATTTCACCATTTTAAACGTGTTAAGTAGGTAATTATTGCATTTACACTGGTAACAATGTCTACATCTTTACAATTCTTATGTTCTTTTTCAGATAATATCTACTTTCGGGAATTGCATGGATTTGAGTGATAAAGAAGAAGATATCTGCACTGTTGTTGATTTTGTTTAACATATTTATTCATTAATAAATGTATTCCTCGTTATTCGTTTGTATATTCTACTTGATAAGACTGATTTATAGCCTTTGCGTAAGTTGTGGGGTACGGAGTATGTGACGTGATCATAGAAATGCTAAGTAAAATTAGATATTCGGAGAGGCTTATCGATGAAAAAAGTATGTCGTACCGTAATGAAACAATTGCGCCCATTTATAACAGAAAACATTGATATTATCAGCGCTTAGAGTTATATGTCGTCTTAATAGGAACCTATTAACGGACTTCGGATTCATAGGCAAACAAGGTTAAAAGTAAATCTACCTGAGATAGTATGCTTGCGATTTCTATTTATTGTAATAAACCAAGATTGGAATAACTGTGCCTATATTGTTCTATATGTGTAACTAAGTGCAAATATGGTTATTGCAGTAATAGAAAAAGAATGCCTAGGGTTCACCAATACGAAAGCTAGTACGTAAAAATCTATTCACTTAACCATTTCAACAACATTTTACGTAAGTTAGAATCAACAAGAGTCGTTATCGCAAAATTTATTTACAGTTATCTTTAAAAAATGTACATTGATCATTCCGAGCATGACGATGTAGATGACTGATCATCTACCTGTGCAGCAGCTTCAAGAAGACATGTATACGTAAAGAAACGCACTCCTACATATCCTAGGATGCGTCTGTTGCAGGTTTTTGATTTGATATATTATTGCTTGTATGAGTATCTCCAAGTCCGATTCGACCGCTGGTGATGATTGTGATTGGATGACAGTGTGATTGTAATCTCGTAGCCACCTAGTACTATGTCTAAATATATCTTTTACAAATTAATTTGAGGCTTATATGAACTTACCCAGACGTGTATATATATGACATTTGGTATGAACTAGGTGACGGCATGGTAACAGCATATTTCTGTGTTAAAAACATGTGCAGCTGCAATCATGTTTGTCTACAACGAAGTATCTTTCACCTTCTTCAAATACCACGCATGCTTCATTTCCGGAAGCCTCCTAATGCTTTTGTAAAGTGCATAGGCGGCGTAGCTTGTCAGTTGCCTCAGAATGTTAGAAAGGCCTTCGTCCACCTAAAAGAATTTCCGGTTACAACTATAGGACCTACGTCAAAATTAACGAAGTAATGCAGGTTGCGATTTCCTTCACTGGCCTTTCTTCTGGATGACTCTATGGAACACTTCCAAATCTCACGAATGTTCAATTCCAAGGGGAAGCACTTGCTGAGATGCGTCTTCAGGTGCTTATGGCAGCACTCGACTCTGTTATTGGTTTTGTTGCCAAGAGTGACAACATCTTTCATATAACATGCTGTCCACATATTGCGACAACTCCATAAGTTGTTATTTATGTAAGACATGGCTGCAGGATAATGCACTCTCATTAAATTCATCAAGTCACTAAACCTAAAGAAGTGTTAACACAATCACGTAATTACCTGTCTTTATTCGTTGTGTACACCATCTCTTTAAATAGCCTTTTACAGTGAGGATCACGGAACTTAAGGACGTTAGGTAATTAGTAACGCCGCTTACTTTGTTATTGAAGGCACGGATGACATGGAATGCACATAATGCAAATGAGCAGGCTGGGAACTCATTACGAATTGCACGTTGTTCTGCTACACTGTTGTCAATTACAAAGGTGACAGTCCGTGATGTATCACCCATGATATTCTTAAATGACTGTATTACTGCTTCAACGTCAACAAGTCTTTCACGATGAGTTTTACTGTACATCACTGGACAACTTCTGTTGAGACCATCTGTAACGACCAGTTGATATAGAGGATGGCTGCAAGAGATTGGTTTACCATTGAAATCTTACCCTTCTTTATTCGTATTGTAGGTTGAATCCATGCCCACAACCTCTGGAAATTTCTTATACAAACATATCATTTCCCTGGTTGCGAAACTAAACTTTTCCACACGTCGTCGACTGTCCATCACGCACCACACTGAACCTGAGTCACGAATTTCACGGATCAGTGTGTCTATATCTCGCATTCCTATACAAACTGTTAACGTAATATGATAACTCACTAGGGTAGACTAGTTCACGGAAATTCCGATAATCATCGTAAGTCATCAGCTTTCCAAACTCAACATCAACCATATTTATAACTTGTGCTGGGGGGTGTTTCTTTCTACAAGAGGTATTATTTTCGATTTTTCTTCAAAACTGAGTCTTCGAACCTCCGGCTCAACAGACAACAACAGTTCTCTTGACAATGGATGGTTGTGTGTAGTATTGACAGGTTCTACCACTTTATAATATCCGAATTCAAGCTTAAATCTGAAAGTCGATGGACACCCTATGCGCTTAGATCTTAAATATGAAGATAAAGTACTTCACAGTACTCACTGTGATATTCTTAAGTGCCTGCTTTCTGATCGTCGACATCGATCAACATGACATGAAAATGCAACATACAGGCACTTATAATCGGGATCAACCTCGTTATTTTCATCACGACGAATCCGGCAGCCACGTATTTTATATAAGCTGCCGGTTCGCTACAATTAATAATGATAAGCCCCATTAGGACAACACATCAACTCTTGAAAACGATGTATACATTCTTCGCACTCCTTCCAAGTCCTTAGACTTTGGTAGCGAACTAATTCATTGAATTCTGTGCACAAATCAACTGATACTTCATTAATCCCCTCTAGCATGACTATATGCATTACCAGTGATTCCAATTAACAGTTGAAATCACCTTAAAAAGTAGCAATAGAACAAAACAGCAAATAATGTTTGCAAATACCGCTGCTGACACTTGTTGGGTGTTATCAAACAGACCAATCACAAGCGAGGAAATCATTTGTTTATCTCACTCGCGGGCACTCAAAATTACGGCCATCGATGGGCTGCTTAATAGCATGAGCTTATCTGCCATAGTCTCTGTGTCCCTTTTAAAGTGCGTCGGGGGAATTCCATCTAGTCCTGCTGCCTTCCCAACTGGACTTCAGTAGCTTGATCGCATTTCCGTGTGTGCTGTTGGTGTATATCTGGGAGAGCTGCCAGCGGTGGTTGATTCAAGAATCCCCTAAACGGATCACCTCATTGTTTGATTTGTTTCTCCCCCTTGGTGAACAGGCTCCCTTGTGTATCCTCTATTGGTTTCGTCATCTGGGTTGATCTCTTCCCGGATAGAGACTTGGTTATCTGATATACTGTCCTGACGTCTCCTTTGCCTGTGGTCTGTCCTGCTTCACTTATCAGCCAGTGTGTTGTAGAATTGTCGTTTGTCTTTTCTAGCACTCTTCTTCACCTCTGTCTTTATTCAGTGCAGTGTACAATGAACCCAGCTTCTCCTTCTGCTGCCCATGTTTTCGTTGAGTCATCTCTGTCACCGTACACCTCTCTTCTTTTTTATTAGCTTCCAGGTAGGTGTCCTCTGACAGCCATTCCTTGTACCGTCTCTTCCTTCTTCCTAAAATAGTTGTACATATTTCTCTGAACATCACCTTCAGAGAGTTCCAATGTTCTTCCTTTCAGGTTTCTTCAGTGGTGCCACGGAATGTATACGAATTCGCTATGATATCCCTTGTAGTTTTGTCCTCCAGTTTCTGAATGTTTATCGTGAATTACAGAGGCCTGTCTCCATTTGTTTTCATTGATTTCAGCTTCGCCTTGAAGGTTCCTTGAACTAGATGATGGTCTGAGTGGGCCCACACCTGTGTCCGCTTCTCGACTTTGGATCCAGCAGAATAACTGCGTCTTCACTTTCTTGAGCAGCATTGAGATGAAGTCTATCTGTTCTGTCGTACGTCCATCGGGCGAAATCCATGTTGCTTAAGGTATATCACTGTGCTTGTACGCGGTGTTTTCGATCACCAAATCATTGAAAGCCCAGGGCTATGCGAAGAGTCCTCCACTGTCGTTCATTTTGGCGAGGTTCAGCCTCTCGACCTATAATGAGATCTCTTCCTGTATTATACTGATCGTGCCTGTAAAATTGCTTTGCATTTCTTGTAAAATTACTCGTTTATACGAAATATAGATTAATATTATTATCTGCTCTCAGTTTAGCATTCATGTCACTCATAGGGATTCTGACGTGGTCCAATACTGTTTGTGGTCGTCTGTGAAATTCTTCCTTCTTATCTTGTTCCGCATTGTTAATAGCATCGTGAGTAGCATTGGATAATTGTAACCTTCCTTCCTTTTGAGTTGAACCTTTCTGTCATAATCCAGGAGGAGACTGTTTGCTACTGCACTGGAGCATTGTTTTCTACTGGTGACATTCCACGCCCCTAAACTTATTCCTGCTTCCATCGAGAGGGGACATATCGGCTGGTTAACCGCCTTTCCAAAGGCCTTCACCAGCCCGCGTCATTTCGCCTCTCCAATTCTACTGAAGAATAAATTCGTTTTTTATATTTTTGTATTTATTTTCCATGTGCGTTGAAGTTTCGAAATGAGTTTGATTTGGTTTTCATGTAGGGTCGCTAGCCCCCCGTATAATCCTCTCTCTTCACCCGGGCTTGAGACCGGCTAGAAAACTAGCAAGCCAGTAAACTAGGCGAGGTTAAATGTTGAAATTGCTCGTTTCAATTCAGCTGAGATTTCGCAAATAAAATTCTTACATAGGTGTACTTCTCATCCGACACCCAATAATTTTGGAACTATTCAGTCAAATCTTCGTCACAGTTCATGTGAATAAGTATGATCATGCCTCCCGCTCGTCCGCCTCTGCGTGTGAATGCAGTATGTACGTGAGATCTTTGGGGGATAAAGGGGATGTTGGGGCCTGCGCAAAGGAGGAAGTATGCAGATGCAGTAGCCAAACCGTTGATGACGACTCTGGGAAGTGTCATAAGTACAGTCTGCACTGGTCGTGGCAACTTAGAAAGGGACAACTCTCTAAAGAGTTCTTCATTAGACTTACGTTGGCCCAAAACTTCCCACATTTGTGGAAGCTTCTGTGCGACTGAACGATCACCCAACTAGACGCTGCCGCTTCAACAAGTCGTTTCTCTTAAGGACTGCTTTTTCAGGCGTTTTGCATGGGTCACTTACCTTCAGCGTGAATATTTGTGTGGTAACGCACTTGATGAATTTACGCTGCAGGATGCAAATAACTTCAAGGAACTGTGAAGGTAGGTCACCGACTCTAAGTTCGTGGAAGTCGGCCTCAGCGTACAAAACCGTCTTTCGCATTGTCTAGCCAAAAAGACACGAGCTGAATACAGGTGCTAGTTGATCAGTACGAATGAGCCAAGGTGTGTGGTTATTCATAGTAAAACGTATTTAAAATATAATAAAAATAACTCTTACTTTCACTAAACGAATGGTTCTCAACGAAGACGAAAACTAAGTGTAATATTTACGAAATTAATATGTAAAACTCATGATTGTTATATTTCTTCCTCTGTTTTGTAGATACAAGCCTCATAAACGTAGTTGGTCGATTGTCGAACGATATGAGCAGACTAAGAATGAATAATCAGACACTAGCCTATTATCTCGAAATGAATGCCTAAATCTGCACATTTTCTTATAAAAATGCACTTCCGTCTCATCCCCAGTCTTTCTATTCTCCCATGTGTAAGTTAGTGGTTCGAGTCCGTCTGTTGACCAGGTATGTTCTTTCTTGTTCAGACGTGGAGCTGCCCCAATCATTATTAAATCGGTTTTTATAAGACAAATCGGACAAAAGTACGCATAATTTTTGTTGAAAGAATGGAATGTATTTTTATCGAAATGAGGGTAAATCTTCCAACTCAACTTATACATAGTGTCAAAAGAATATAAGTACCATCCCAGAAACTTCAAAGCAGAACACCTAGGGTCAAATGCAGGAAATGAGAAAAGTGCCCCTGATTCGGGACACTAGTTTGCGGTGAACCCTAAATCTGTCTCTATGTTTCTACAGTGTGCCATATCACAAGTATCAGCTACTTCATGTGACTACAACTACTCACATTCTCCCTGTCACATATGAAACCATATTCTCTTGTCAACACAACGACAGTTTTGTCATCAGGATCCAGTGAAATTTTATTGCCATATTTACAGTATTTGTAAACTACAAATGGTTCGCAGATTAAACAAGTCACTTGAAGTAGACAACCGAATGTTTTCCGTGTACTTCTTGTTTTCGTTTTTCGAGTCCACGTTGGTCTGAAACTGAAGAAAATGAAAACTCTCAACATACCGATGGAGACCACCATCTTCACCTCCTATTCTTGCCTACAATCTGTTACGACTATAACAGAGCCATCTGTACTCTAATTATTAGTCAGTTTGTCGACAGTACCTTCCTGGTGGAAACTGTTAACGGTGCCTGAAAATTGCAATGAAAACAAAATTCACAAACTTTTGACGAGGCTGTATATTCTCATCTGCATCTTGTTCTTTTTCGCCACCCCTGAGAAATCATAGCTGCATATCAAGTCCGGGAAAACATTCGTGGTGAAACTAAATGAAGTTTGAATGCTTGGGGCGACCAGTTTTCTGAGGTCATCCACAACATATCAGCGGTATTGTTCGTCAGATAATTTGTTTCCAGATTTAAACGCACTGACTTCGTTATTAACCTGTCGTCTGCCTGAAGACGAAATAACTCATTCCCGTGATATCCAGGTCCATGCTACTGACCAATTATATCCATGACAACTTAGGCGCAATCACACTGAGGTGTGATTGTATGGCTTCCAGGCGTGCAGAAGCACTATGTCTACATTCATCTGTCTCCTCCGTATGTTCCTCATCTTTTTCAAACCTGTGTGTAGTAATTTTAGTGAAATTTGATTTGTATGGTAGTGGGAAACACACTTATAGTCATCAATCAGTCAGCAGGTTTAAACAAGCTGAAAAATAGTATTGCTAAGAAACTTTCATCTGTGTTAAACTTGTCTGGCTGATGAAAACTACGGGGTTTCCAACTGGAACAATTTATCTGCCAAAAGCCTAGATTGGTATTCTAGAGGCACTGCATTAACTGCTAATTTCCTCGTAGTTTCCTTAATACTGTGAATATTGGCTGAGAATTATAGCTTACCAGTTCAACGTGCGTTAACTGATAGGCTCAGTCTCCCCAGATGATGGCCGCTTCGGTTATGAGTGCAGTAGTTCGGCTACTACCCAGCCTTCACTGAGTCGTCAAAATCATCTGAAGATAAAAGTGTAATTAAAAGTAAACATACCGAAGAGGTGCAACAATGGGAACTTGTAACACGGCTAACGGGCCACAGGTATTAAGCTCGAAAAATCCAAAATTAACTTGGCTTTTCAAAATTCAGGACACATTTTCAACATGATTTTGACAAGGATGCAATATTGATACATTGACTGTTCACGAGTAAACTGAATCAAAGCAAATTAGCATTTGATCTTGAAGTGTTAGTTTGCGAGAATTTTTCAGGTTTGATAATGGATTGACATCAGATATGAAACCATCGAAAACCAGTGAGTATTGGACATCTGTGTCATCCTAGCAGCACGCTTCTGTGGCCTTTCGGTTACAAGGCGGGGATGAATACCATCCAACCACTGTAACTGAATCCAATGGTCCATTACTCCTAACTTCTACCATTCAGCGAACATGCAGCTCGACTGCCAGCCGGTGTCATTGACGACTAATTGTCCTCACACTAAGCCTTGCAGACTCAACTGGTGATGACTTCCCACTAGAACTACGGGCTGATTCACTCTGTAATCAGTCACCAGCGAACATCAGATTAGTTTTTGATTGCTGGTTAGTTTACTTTTCTGATGCTTTTCAGTTCTGAAAGACTATTTGCAGCTGAAACCGAATCAGAACTTTGGCAAAAAATGACTGACTATGTACTTCTTTTTCTCACCACGACGTATAGATGACAGGAAGATGGGAAGTCATTAACCGGCCAACGCAGTGTACAGCATATATCAGAAGCATTGTGACTCCTCCTGGAATAGCAAATTTGCTTATGAGTCAGTTCACGCAAAAACGATTAAATGTAGAACAAAAGGACACCAAGTAGTATATATATAAGATGATTAGCTAAGTAATCCATTAAAATTTAGGAGTTCATCCTTCACATGGTTAGAAATATTATGTAGTTGCACATAACTAAGTTAAGAGAATTATTTACTATTACAGAAGAACATGATAATTGGTTGTTGTAGTTCTGAAAATGAATCTGTGGTAACTGACAATTTCTACTACCATATTGTTTAAAAGCGCACTGTTGTTTGTTAATATTTGCCATATAAATTACAAATAACTGCGCCAAGTACAAATGCCTAAGTTCCGCCCTTTCTTTTTGTTTGGTTTCGTGTGATTTGGTCGTTGTGAAATACTATTACAAATAACTATTGCAGAATCTGATGACAAAAGTTCTTAATACAAAAATAGATGTTCACATTTATCACATGAATTCGGTAGTAAAAGACATCTAAGGGAAACATATGTAAGTAGTAGTAAAGTTGACTTGCCACTTTAGCACAATTATAACAACAGAAGACAAGGGCCAGGCAACAGATCGTTTATTCAGGAAATCAACACATATTTATATATTTTCATGTACATTATTAGAGATTATTGTAAGCAAATAAACACAGTCTTCTGATTGGTGGTTTCTCGCTGAACGTTAATCGTTCATCTCTTTGTGGCCGTTTATTGAATTTCAGATTATCTATCTGCAAACTGTCTCCGCCTACGCAAAGTCTACTGTGGTCGGTTTTTGAATCAGTCTTGGTCATATTTTTCTCACGACCAATATCGGGGACGTAAACATTGACGTAAATTACTGTCTACCAATTTGGCTAGCAGCCAGCTCTCACCACACAATTACGAGCAGTTATTAGTACATAAAAGATTTTTGTGTACTCATCAGATCAATATGTTTGATCTAAAAATGCGCAGCAGTACAGTACTCAAGTTGAATACTTTTAAGCTGATCATAGTTGTTGATCTCATCATCCTTACAAATTTTCTCATTGTCAGAATATTAGCCTCATAGACTGCTATCTATAACAAACCTCTACTCATTTCTTCCTGAAATGTTCCTTATTTGCACGTTCTGCGATTCGTTCAGGCCTTCTTTTGTTTCGCACATTTATATTTCCTTTTCTCCGAAAGTTAATTCAGTCATTTTAATTGATTGTGTAAAAGCTAACTTTAATTATTTCACCATTAATGCATATTTTTTTAGATCATAAGGTCATTAATCGTCTCTGGTTCTTACAAAACATAAATGAAACGTCAAAAAACTACTGAAGTGAACAAGAAGCAATGTTCTGTCGGAAAACATACAATATACACTATATGTTGGTGGTTCAGTGGTAGGGTGACCACATAGGACATCCGGGTTTGATTCCCAACCGAAGTACTTCTAGACCTCTTCTAGTTTACTAGCCGGTTGTAAAGCTTGAGGGTATAGAAGGCTGGGTGTAAGGCAACCAACTCTAACCACCACTACTGAAGCGTCAAAACCCTGAAGTCTCATGTTCCCTTTGTAACATCAAGAAATGAAACATTAGGGAAATCACAGACATTGATTCCATTGTAACAACAGAAGACTAGACACGGGAGCCAAGGTTTATAGTTTTCATTAATCAAACCGCTGTTTATATATCTACAGTTTATATTCTTTAACCAATAACTGAGCGTGTGATTTAAGTTTACATTGAACGACATGAAACAGAATGTCCAAATATACATAGTATTCTGTTGCTAAAGCAGTACTGAACTGTGAGAATAATATTCTGACTCTAGCAACAAACAGAATGTTCAAATAGATATATCGTTTTCTGTTATTATTATTATTGTTTCCTTTAATTCCTAGAGGAACAAAGGGCTTCAGCCGTGCGTCTACATTGCGTTCGGCTTTCTGCTAGAGTCTGCACCTGGCTCCATGTCTGCCCACACGTTTTCATCTCCTCTTCACATGATCTCCTCCAAGTCACCCTCACACTGACGACCAACTCGCCGCTTCCCTTTCGGGTTCCACTCGAGCAATGGCTTGTCTATTGATGTCACTTGATGGTTTCCTCAGAGTATGGCCAATCCATCTCCATTTCCTCCTGCATATTTGTTTCACAATCGGTTCCTGGTTGGTTCGCTCCCAGAGATCCCTGTTACCAATCTTTTCTGTCCGGCCATCTGATCTTGAGTGGCATTGAGCGAAGACAACTGTTAATGAAGGTCTGTAGTTTGTTTGAGATGCTCTTTATGACGCGCTGGCCAAGTCTCTGATCCGTAAAGTAGCACTGACTTTACATTGGAGTTGAAAATCCGGATCTTATTTTTGATGCTGCGTGCTGTTAACCTCCACACAGACTTGAGAATAGTGGAAGCTTGTCTTGCTTTTCCGATTCTTGCTTTGATATCCTCGTCAGTTCCGCCTGTAGTTGAAACGATGCTTCCCAGGTAGGTAGGTAAAAGAGGTTGTTTCTTTCAGGTTCCTCCCATTTATGCTGATCGTTGTCTGTTGTCTGTTGTTGCTGTTGGTGGTGTTGCCCAGGAATCTTCATCACCTCTGTTTTCTCTATGTTCACCTGAACTTCTTCCTATCTTTGACGCTTCTTCTGCCAACTTGTTGCTTTTCGCTTGCATATCTTCCTGTTTGTGAGAATAATATTTAGTTGGAACACACTGTCTATATCACACCACCACACAACACACTTTCTAAATAATAACATCTTACTTGTTCGTTTCGCATTCGATTATTCTCAGTGTTCATTTTTACCTTCATCCTGCTTTTCCCGTTTACTGACATTTTCATTGACACACAAATTATCATTGTTGGTCCGAAGAAGTTACTCGACGCACAACTGATAGCTACTTATGAATGGCATACACACCACATTATTTCCACATTAAGTGGTACACGTTTACTACTATTCCCTTCAGTCACTTAGATTTTATTACTTCCTGAAACTCAGTCAAACTTCAGGGAAAAGACAAGAATTAAGTGTGGTGACTTTAACCTCTTGTTCTGACTGTTTATTCCAAATTTAACAATAATACATATGCAGTGTAGGTAACATTCTATCATATCACAGATAAATAAGTCTAAGACTTTAAGTAATAAAGAAGTATTCAAGTTTATTTGTAGAAATTCACTGAGAGTTTTCTTTGAGATTATATTACTATTAATAATAATAATAATAAACAAAATTTGACTCCGAATATCACGCAGTTTGTGAAGAAAGAAGAAATTTTGTTTTCATTACTGACATCAGTGTGGAGTCATAAAAGTAGGATACGTAAATCAAAGGATTCAAAGTTAATTGCTTTAATCCAGTTTCATTCGCACATATATATATTATATATATATATTTATATCTATGTATATAAACAACTGTCCCTCGTTTCATTGATTTTCTTTGTTTTAATCAATGGATGAATGGTTGATTCAAAGGAAGATCTTATTGTGAATATCTAAAGTCCAGTGAAAGAAACCTAGTTAATTTGTTGGTTTGTCTTTTTAGAAGCAAAATTGAATGAAAACGAGTGATGAAAAAAGTAAAGTGATAATAATAATATTGATAATAATAATAATAGTAACAATCAGAACAAATCCAATCTTGATTCACTAGAACATAATTAGAGATGCTTTGATTATACAAGCAAATAAAAGAAAAATAGGAAATGCTAATTAACTTTTTTACTAAAAAATTGAAGAAAGTTCGAAAAGATGGTGAACAATAAAAGGAATATTTCTATTTTAACCATCTGTGACAGATTTACAGCTAACCTTAAGATGATAAATCGCCAAGAGATGAATTAATACAATGATAAAATATAATAAAACAGATAAGTGGATAAAATAATGATTTTTAAATTTTTCTATAGTTTGGTTTGTAAGGGTTAGTTATGTTTTACGAGTTGATCACGGACTGATATCAGTTAGAGAACCATTGAAAACCAGGGAGTACTGGACAGTTGCTGTTTCATCCTAGTTTGGGAGTCATCGGCAGTACGCACCCACTGGGATTCGAACCCAGGACCTTCCGGTTACAAGGCAAGCTCGTATAACATACCATTCAGCCACTGGGACCCGATTCAATGGCTCATGAATTCTAACTTCTACCAATTCGTGATTTTAGCGCGACCCCAACTATTGTCGTTGGTGGAAATCCATCCACACGTGACTTCTAATTGGACCTCACTGGTCACGACTTCTCACTAGAACTGCAGGAAGCTCCAACCTGTAGCAAGTCACTAGCGAGCATCAGAATAATTTTCTATAGTTTGGTTTGTACGGATTAGTTATGTTTTACGAGTTTTTAACTATAATTTTTTAGGAATTTGACTGATTTTAAAGAAGACCACAAACTAACTTCATTTAGAGAACTATTTATGGCCAGGGAGTCCTGACACAGCTGTTTCTTCCTACTTTAGACATCTTCAGCAGTACTCAAGCATAACCCCACGATGGATGATTCTCTAACTGAACTCATATCTTGATCTAACTAGAAATCAGTCAAATCTTTCTAAACAGTACTCGAAAATTAGTCTAATGCCCGCCACTGATTGACTACTGAGTGAAATTACCTGGGGTTCTAGTCAGAAGTCATAAACAGTAGGGTGTGCCAAGCTGCGTGTGAGGACAAATAGTTGCCAACGAAATTAGCTGGCAGTGGCACTAAATAATCCTAAGTAGTCGAATAGTCATGATGAATAGTTACCTGGAGATAAATGATGAGGAATAAGAGAACAAAGAATTGAATGTGGGTCGCGAAATAAAATTGATACTGATGAGACATATGCTAGCTGAACTAGGCTTAGACAGGCTTAAATCAGTTTGAAAAAATTAAACCATTGTGTTGAGGCAAACTTTTTATTGCAGTGAGATTAGACAACCTAGAATCTCAACCTTATACACCTAATATAATTGGTTATTTATTAGCTTGACTTTACGCAGTGCCCAATATTCGTATATGATGAACTTCTCTATGGCAAAATCTAATTGTTATTACTACCACGAACCAGCCTGTTCACTGTTTTCAATTCTGTGGGCTCTGAAAGTCAGAAGTAATCGGTGATCAGTACCAGTAGTGAATCCTCACTTCAGTAGTATTATGATGCCTTTGCCAACATAACATAAATTAAGGCAATATATAATTATTTGTAATAGTAGTATTTCGCCATGACAAAATCACAGGAAATCAAACAACAACACAGAGAGGGATGAATCTAGGAATTTGTATTTGGCGGAATTATATTTCAAATCACATAATAAATATATTAACAAACAACAGTAAGTATTTAAACAATACAGCTATAGAAATTGTCAGTCACCACATCCGCCATATGTCGAATGTCTTCTCGCGTATTTATAATGAGGTCTCGGTTTGCTTGCAAATCTCGTCGATCTTCTAAGTGATTTTGTGATATTATTTTCATCAGTATCATCTGGACTTATTTCTGAATTATCTACAAAATCAGGACTACTAGCGGAATCATTAAAATTATAATCGGAACGACCCACTTCATTTATTTTTACTTGATCCACTTTTCTGTTGTGAACTGAATGATCTTCGATGTCTAGTATTTTCACCATTCGATTTCCCATTTTTTGTAGTATGATTCCAACAGAAGGTCTATAGTCATTCCCTCTGTAATAATGTACATCAGAAGTCGTGGACATTAGGTGCTTTCTGAGAATTCGAGATTTGAACAGTTTAGCAGGACTTTCATGGGTACTTGTATGCTCCGCATTGCGATATTGAAGTAGGAAGTTATCTACACATCTCTCTAGCTCATCAAAATTCTTAGGACTCATTGATGCTATGGCACTCTTTAATGTTCGTACAAAATTTTCTGCCAAACCGTTAGACTGAGGATGACGTGGTGCTGTGTACAGATGACGACAACCTATATGTTTAAGCCAATCATTGAAGTTCTTTTCAGTGAAATGAGTACCATTATCAGTAACTAAGACATCTGGAATTCCTTCTCGACTAAAAATCTTCCTCAACGCTCTGTGAGTGAATTTTGCATTAGGACTATCTGTAATAATAACTTCTGGCCATCTAGAATAAGAATCCACAATAAATAAAGCATAGTATGAATTTAAGAATGGATCACAGTAATTCGCATGAATACGCTGCCGAACCCCACAAGACGCAGACCTTGGTTTCCACAATGACTTCCCATAGGACAATTTATGCAAACACCTGGAACAGCTTTGTGATCTTCTGTCAATGTCAGTGTCAATTTCAGGCCACTAGCACGTTGGGCGTGCTAATGATTTCATCTTATCAACTTCCAGATGAGCAGAATGAAGATCATCCAAAATTGCAGATCTCAATGTCGGAGGAATAATGATTCTGTCATTCAGGGATAGAAATCTATCAGGATGGACTGGAATCTCATCTCTTCGTTCATAAAAGTCCGGAAATCTTCGCTTACACTAAATGTTCCAACCTATTTTTATTGCATTTATAATGCTCACGAATATTTCCGAGTATCGCGTATAAGTCGAACTCTTTACACAGGTAGCAGCTGGACTAACAAACAATCATTGTCATTTGGAGAATCTTCAAATAGTGAATAACGAGATAAGAAGTCTAAATGAGGTACGTCCTTAGTCGATCTGTGTCCAATAGTGTAATCATATGCATTCAGTTCTAAACTCCATCTTTGAACCATAGCAGCGGATCATCTATTCAAAGATTTCTCTGGAATGTAAATGAATTTCAACAATCAGTAACTACGTGAAACTTAGTACCAAAGAGATACTTGTGCAAGCGTCTTATTGCCCATACAGCTGCTAGAACCTCTTTCTGGGTTTGTGAGTACCCTTGCTCACTCTTACTTAGACGTCGTCAAATACAAATAACAGGTTGTCCATTTTGCTCCAGTGCTGCAGCTATACACATAAGAGAAGCATCTGTAGTAAGAACAGGCTTATCTTTCGATGAGAGATGTCTTCAGAAGGCTTGTCTTTTAAGAAACTCGAAAGTTCTTCGTAAAATATCCTCATGTCGTTGTTCCCACTTAGACTGTTTACTGGAGACAATATCAAAAAGCGGAGATAACATTTGAGTGAAATCGGGAATGAATCTGGAGTAAAATTGAAGAGTGCCAATCCATGATCTCAGCGACGACATATTATTAGGTGATGGTGCTTGAATCGGAGGTGCCAGACAACTAACACCAGGTCTGAAACCGTCGGAGTCTACTGTGTATCCTAAGCATGATACAGATGACTAAGTAAAATGACATTTAGACGGATTAACCAGAATATTTTTCTCTCGGAAACGCCTGAACAGTTTTAAAAGACGTTCATTATGCAATTCGATGTGCGGTCCATGAACTATAATGTCGTCTTGGTAAGACTCAACACCATCTAATCCGTCTATCATCTGATTTATTACTTTTTGAAATATTGCAGGAGAAACCTTTAAACCAAAAGGCAAGAACTTATACTTGAACAATCCAAATGGAGTATTAATGGTTGTTAATGCACTAGAAGCTTCGTCAAGAGGAATTTGCAAATAAGCATCTTTTAGATCTATTTTGGAAAAGTATTTTGAGCCATGTAGCTTGTAGAGAATATCTTCGCTTTCTAGCGTAGTGCAACTTTGCTGTAGAAGACGACTTTTGAGTGTAAGACGATAGTCACCACAAATTCTAGGTGTTTTTCCATCAGCCTTTAGTGGCGTCACAGTGGGAGTAGGCCAGTTCGAAGATTCAATTGGCATAAGTATGCCCTGCCCAACCAACTTGTCCAACTCTTTCTTAGCTGTATCTCGCGAACCGTATGGAATAAATCGGCGTTTTAGGAAGATAGGATCACCCTCGATTTCAAGAAGGGTGGGCTAAATCTTCATGCACAAACTTTGGACATTGAAGAACTGATTCTCTGAGCAAAGATTCATCAAACAACTCAGTGCAAAGTGAGATTTCGACATTCAGCAATCTAAGGGCTTTTAATTCCAATAAAGATGAACCGTATTCATTAATAAGGAAGGGGATATTCACAAAACTACCAGTGACTGATTTCAAACCAATGTCAGTAGTACCAGTAAGAGGTAGTTTATGACCAGTAATCCCTGTAATGGAACTAGAAATAGAGTCTACCTGGGCATGCCTACAAAACGATAATAAATCTTTCCTGGAGATTATAGATTCAGTACTCCCAGTGTTAATTATAAAACAGTGAGACTTGCCTGAACTTGTAGTGAAGGTTTTCATCAGATGAGATTCAGTACTGTGAAAAGTTGAAAGAGACAATGACTGCATTTTACCAGACAAATTAGGAGAATCATCAGAATTCTGAGTAGCATAAGAATTCGAACTCCGGCAAACAAACTTTATGTGCCCAGTTTTACCACATTTATAATACTTAGCACCCTGAAAACGGCAAGTGCTTCGTACATGAATCTTTCCACATGAAAGCACGATGTGATGGTTTCGCTTTCTATCTGCATTCTATTACATGTGGATGACAGTTTGGATTTCTTTTTATGAACACTTGTATTATCAACTTTGGACAGCCTGATATCAGACAATGACGTAGTGGGAGCTGGGTATTCAGTCTTGACATCTACATAAGTAATACATAAATCCTAAGCAGTTTGAAAGCTGCAGGAAGGAATCTGAATCAACTCTTTCTCTAACTAAGGGATATTGATCCCAGCAATTAGACGATTACGTAGTTGAGTATGGAGCTGAGTTGCACTTTGAAGCTTGTATCTGAAGCTGAAGAATAAACTCTCCAATCTTCTGGTTAGAAGCACGAACAAGTTTGTTGAACTGAGCCCTCTCTTGTATTTCAGAAGTAGTTATGTGGAAGTGATCTGTTTGAAGTTCACGGAGTTTATCATATGGTTGAGAAATTGGTTTATCTGGAAACGACAGAGTCTTCAATAGGCTTTACGCATCTAGCCCAATCACAGTAATAAAATAAGCCGAAATTCTGTCATCACTAACACTTTTCGACATGCACCATGCGTCACGGCATTCAAGATAATCGGTGATCTCCCACGGCGCACCGTCCATAGGAAACTTTCCATGATTACTTAATTCCATACAGACGCCAAAATGTAATACTTGTTTGTAATAGTAGTATTTCGCAATGGTTGAATTACAGGAAATCAACCAGCAACAGAGAGAGGGGTGAATTTAGGAATTTGTATTTAGCAGAATTAATTTTAATTCATGTAATAAATATTGACAAACAACAGTAAGTATTTAAACAATACAGTAATAGGAATTGTCAATCACCACACAACAGTAGCAAAACAGGGTCGATAAAATGTTTCTGAAAACAAAGTTCGGTTTTTTCTTTAACTATTGCAAGAGCTTTGGCTGCATGAAGAAAACGACGTGAAATCCACTTGACCGGCTTGGTCTTTATGTATGATGAAGCCTTTGCGGATGCTGCATGACGAGAAGTGATAATGTGTTCCAGAATCGAGCTATTGATCGCTCTACGTTCTCCTTCTAGCAAACATACTTGTAGGTGTTTATCTCTGTTACTAAGTGGCAATAAATTCTAAGCTTTGTTAGAAATTAATAATGCGCATATGTATAAACGCCTAGACAAGTGTACGGCTTCGAAGAGAATTTAAGAAAAGTAATAAATCTGTTGACCTATGTGCTCTGAATTCACATCTGGCAGGATGTTTTCATACCTTCAAGAAATATATAGAAGGAAATGAAGATGGACTGCACTTACACTCGGGAGACCTTTAGGTGAAATCACACTCCACGTCTTCAAATAGAAGCCGAATTGGAAGCGACGGTTTAAAATTTCCAGGATGACATGTAAAAGAACATTTGAAGAAGAACTGAAAGATTGTGGGCATCGTGAAGTCGATTGAAAGTGATGGCAGAAAACCGGATGGAATAAAGATATACCGCTGAAACCCTACACTCCACTTGAAACGCAAGGAATAAATAATAATAATGATGTCAAACTGCAGTGGTTCGAACATCTGGTCGTTAAACCCACCAATTAAGTACCTTTAGGAATTTAGTTTACTGTAGATTATTTTTGACCATATCTGTTAACTAGCGAGAAATATGGTCATGATGGTTACCAATAAACAAATTTTCGCGATTTCAGTAATTATATCAACAATATTTTTCAGTCCGTGTGGTCATATTTATTCAATATTATTCATACTATAGATTTTAAAAATAACTCTACCTACAGGTGCCTCCCTTTGTGTCTCTCTTCATGGCTATATCATGTTATTAAGCTTCCTTAAATAGATGGATTATAGAAAAACTCTAAGCTAGTCTAAGTGGATGTGATTTTTATCTCGGCACACATAAAAGCAGTTTGGCAGTCACCAGAAGTAATGTACCATTCTATAAACTATTGTATGTAAGCAATTATAGATAAGCAACAAGTTGGCAGGGGAAGCATCCAGAGAAGATAGGCCTTCAGGTGAAAATAGAGAAAACAGAGGTGATGAAGATTCCTGGGCAACACCACCAACAGCAACAACAACAACTGACAACAATCAGCATAAATGGGAGGAACCTGAAAGAAACAACCTCTTTTACCTACCTGGGAAGCATCGTTTCAACTACAGGCGGAACTGACGAGGATATCAAAGCAAGGATCGGAAAAGCAAGACAAGCTTTCACTACTCTCAAGTCTGTGTGGAGGTCAACAGCACTCACCATCAAAAATAACATCCGGATTTTCAACTCCAATGTGAAGTCAGTCAGTGCTACTTTACGGATCAGAGACTTGGCCAGCGCGTCATAAAGAGCATCTCAAACAAACTACAGACCTTCATTAACAGTTGTCTTCGCTCAATACTCAAGATCAGATGGCCAGGAAAGATCAGCAACAGGGATCTCTGGCAATGAGCGAAACAACACAGCAGGAACCGATTGTGAAACAAATAGGCAGGAAGAAATGGAGATGGATTGGCTGGCCATACTCTGAGGAAACCATCAAGTGACATCACTAGACAAGGCTCTGCTCGAGTGGAACCCGAAAGGGAAGCGACGAGTTGGTCGTCAGTGCAAGGGTGACTTTGAGGAGGTCATGTGAAGATTAGATGAAAACGTGTGGGCAGATATGGAGCCAGGTGAAGACTCTAGCAGAGAACCGAACGCAATGGAGATGCACGGCTAAAGCCCTATGTTCCTTTAGGAACTAAAGGAAACAATAATAAAATAATAATCATAGATAAGACTTCGATTGCAAAAAACACATAGACCTGAGAAAGATACAGCGCTAAAAATGATGAGATGTTTCTAGAAGACTTTCATTAAATAATAATCTGTTATCATTAATTTATTAACATGGACTACATTTCCTAATCAGTGAAAATGCTCACATACCTAAATGGTCACACAGCTGGCTGATAAGATGATCAGTCAGAAGAAACAAAGTTGAAGACGATGATTAAACAGCCTTTGATGACAACCAATCCTAGACAAGATTTTCAAACATTCAGACTTATAAAAACTTCTTTTTGAAGTTAGTATAAGTATTGGTGTTTAGAATGAGAATGAAGGATTCACAATAAAATAATCCAAATCAGAAGATGGAAAAAACAGTTGAAGCATTAATATGAGCAATCGATTTTTCCGAGGTATAGAACAACGATCTAAAGAATGCGAATGCACCAGTGACCTTGAACGCATACTATTCATTGGATAACGTGAACTACCCTTATTATAACACCAATATGAACGCTTTGCACGAACTAAGGTGCAAATTTCATCCTGATCTCGTGTTTAATTATTGTTTGGATAATAAGTTGATAGCTCGTTAGAGTTACAATTAGGTTTAGGGTGTTTTATTTTTATTATCTGTATTTTCCCGGTGAATAAACGGCAATTTTATGTAAAAAAAACACTGGTTATCCTGACTGATTGCCTCGAGGTCAGTCGTGCGTTCGCATTCCTTGGATTGCTGTTCTTTAACTTTGACATAAATTTTCCCTACCAACTCATGATTTGTGACTTACAAGCGAAAACCGACAGACTGGTTGAAGAAGCAGCAAAAACAAGACTCCATGTGAACATAGACAAGACGGGGGTTATGAAAATAACCAACCAAAAACAAAAGCAGCAACATCCAGCGCCAATCACCATCAACGTGAGGGATTTGACAGAGGTTACTTCATTCAATCATCTAGGGAGCATTGTCTCAACTACAGGAGGAATGGACGAGGATGTCAAATCGAGAATCGGGAAGGCGAGAAACACATTCATCAACCTGAAACCAATCTGGAAATCTTCGTCACTCAACTCAGCATCAACAACAAAGTGATTCGGATTTTCAATACAAACGTCAAGTCAGTCACTTCTTCTACACGGATCAGAAACTTGGCGGCGGGTCACAAAGAATATTTCCAAAAGCCTGTTGCACACCTTTATCAACAGCTGTCTTCGTTCTATACTGAAGACCAGATGGCCGGAAAGAATCACCAACAAGAAACTATGGGAACAAACAAAACAAGAACCAATCGCCCAACAAATATGCAGGAGAAAGTGGAGATGGATAGGACACTCGCTGAGCTAAGGAGGCCGCTGGGTGACATCGCACGTCAGGCCAGTGCTCGAGTGGAACCCGAAATGGGAGCGACGAGTGGGACGTCAAAGGGTGACATGGAGGAGATCGTGTGATGAGGAGCTGAAACAATATGGACTAACATGGATTCAGGTGAAAAGTAAGGCAGAAGACAGAAGCAAGTGGAGACGTGTAGTTGAAGCCCTATGTTCCAGTAGGAACCCAAGGGAACAATAATAATAACTCATAATTTTTATGTATGTTGGTTTTCAATTATTTTAAATACTATGCTTCGAATAATATTCTGTTGTATCTTGAAACTGCTAAAAGAAGGTGATCAGTTTCATCCTGACTAATCCGTGTGTTCGCTTGCAAAAACAGATCATATTTCATCTTTTATTTTATCTTAATTAAACTTTTAAATAAACTGTCAATTAAATTCTGTGTAACATTATTCATGCTTGTTGTAGCTTACAATTAATTAGCTCTAACACCTTCATCTATATTTTTTAAAATTTAATTTCATTGGCCTCAATTTAAATGTTCTAATCAACTGACTGTCTGTTTCCCTTAGGGTCTTCTTTGACTTTAACTTAGCTCCATTCAGTGAAATACAATTTCACTACTGGTGGTTGTATATACTTTCAGCTGGGAGATATTAAAAGTTGTATATATCTCTGACTTAATGTTTAAATTATTCAGGATTCTACTTTTTTTGAATGCACATAACACATTCACTTATATTACATAAAATCTGTAAACAAAGAAAAGTTGAAAATTATACAGTTGATGTGAGTTTAGGCGAACTGACAGATGATAGTCATAATCTAATTTAGACAAAATACAAGACAACCTGCTGTTTAATAATTAAATTGAATATCTGACAAATGAAAATCATAAAAAAGTAAACAACATCTGACCAGTATTTAAGTGAATAATTAGCTTCAATGATTGACAGAATTACACATATGTGTGTAGTCAGTCTTACAGCCAATATTCATCAAAAATGAAACTATAAAGGGAGCAATTCTTTCTTTAATTTACTATAGTTTCTAAGGTAGATCTACAATCAAAGGGTGTGAGATGGAAGAATGATGAAATTACTAGAAAATTCAAAATGCAAAAAAGTGGGTGTTTATATTTTCCTCTCGATATTCTAATCTTTCTTCCCTTCATTTACTTTCCAAACGGAACACAGAACTTCAAGCTTTGACTTCGAAGTATTAGTAGCTGTTGTGTTTCTTTTCTTTACAGGGTGGCGTTGTACTGGCTTTACACCCAGCCTTCCTCCTATGTCAAGCTTACTGTTAGCTAGTAAAGTAGGTGAGGTGAAGTAGCACGCCGGTCGTGAATAGAATTTAGATCACGCGCATGATTAGCGAGCATTCTGCCAGTGAACCAGTAAAGTAAAAATGTTTGCTACCATCTGGACAACAGAGACATGGTCAGTTGGAGTATTCAGGATTATCACCTTACTAAACTCTGAAATGCTTGAAGCGCATCAGTATGACTTGTACTGCCAAGAAAGACCGCTACTTTCGCTAGAAAAATAAGCGGATTTTCGCCACAATTCGTTTAAAACTTGTGTTTGCACAATTATTCAAACGACAATCACCACTGAGGTTCTTGGGACGGGTTTAGACGAATTACTATCAGTTAATATGGAGAGACGAACAGATAAAGGAGCGGTAAATCCGAATTAGGTTTGTGCTGTATCATTGGTCTCAGTGCCTATGAAATATAACAATTTTCTCAGACCATATCATCATAACTATAAAGTTAGCCGAATGTTGGACGCTTCGTTGTTTAAACGATGACAGTTGGGTTTCAATCCTCCTGGAAACAGAATCTTTTTCATGAGAATCAGGCACATTCAGCTGACGCTCACTGAACTCCACCGCTTGGTATCACCTATTAAATAATATCCAGCTGAGATAAAAGCGGCATCGTGCCACCCACTTTAGGTATCCATTTCACATCTCAGACCTAACTTTTTGATCCAGTGAAAGCAGACAACAGAAAAATAACAAGTTTCAATAAATAATTTCGAGTAATTCAAAGAACTAGTGAATGAATTAATCTGGTATTCTGCTGAATCGAACAGGGGACAGATTCCTATCTTAATTCTCTAAGAAAGCCAGCAAAAGGGAGCAGCAGAATGGGTTCATTAGATACTGTAAGTTATGGCAGCTAGCAGGAAAAGTGACTTGTTAATCACTATTTCTTTTTAACTATCACATGACTGTGTGAGCAAGCAGGATAAGAGTTTCACGAAATTTCGTGTAGTTTGAAAGCTTTCCGACAGAACTCTTCAAAGCAAGCATAGGTTTCATGAATACAAGCAGATATTTCAAGGAGTTGTGATATTTTCGAAAATTGATGATGCCAAAACACGAAATCTTAACTAATACTTAATATTTACCAAACAGTTCTTATTCAACACTTTATGAGCTATAAGAATTTTGGTGAAAATTTAACCCTAATGGCTAAATGCTTTCCGTATAACTGTACATTGTGTCACCAATCTCCATATAGTTATGTAACAGTTATATAACATAAGCTGAAGAAATATGCAAATTATTCTAAGAAGGGAAAAGCTAACCATTTGACTTAAAATTCATCTTCTCTTTGGACAAAAGAAAGCCACCTACGAAATGGCTAAATTAATCTAGGGGAGTTCTTCTTCTTATCATAAATTTACATATAAATACATAAAAAATGATAATAATCTAGAATTGGTTAATCGCATAAATTTAGGCTATTTGTAAAGGCATTCATCTGTTAAGGAGATTTTTTTCCATTTCATTAAGTTTTAAATAATTGTTTAAACGAACCGATAATAACTATGGTGTACATTTAAAAAATGGTTACAAAATTGACAGTGCATAGATTCACTCAATTTAAACAGACAACGATATCAAGAATAAATTTTATATCTTGCTATACGCATACATTTTTGTCGCTGATTAGTTAGTATACTAGTTGGATGAAGGAATTAGAACCACTGTTTCTTGTGCATTCTGTTGATTTGAACAATTAGTTGGGTGCTTGAACGATATGCTGAAACCATTAGTTTGAATCCTGTTGTTATAAAGCTTAGTTTCAATCGCAGTTACTTATCCAGATAGGTTTGACTTATGACACTGAAAACAAATGCATATTCAGTATTGAAAGGAATTAGTTAACCACTAAATTCTCACGTTGGCTTTACAGTCAGTATATGAGGATGTTAGACGTTTTGGGAAATCGTCTGCCAATAACTACACAAGTACCAGTCCTAAAGAAGGTAGGTTGTGGCTTAAATAGCACAATGGTAACGTTTTCAGCTGCAGTACTAGGTGAGGTAGGTTCTGTTTCCTGAAATGATGTCTTTTCTTTCGAACTTTTAGATAAACTATGCTGACAGTTTCTAAGATATACAAAACTATGTCTATGACTTCCTGTAGATTCTCTTCAACAGCTCAATATAAATTTAATTAAGTCTTCTGGTTTGACTACAGTACTGCAAAGTAGACTTATAGAATGTGGTCAGCAGTAATGTGGTGGCTTGATACAGACAATGGGTTCCAATTGAACATTATTCTCACAGTAAAAGTCATTGTATCTGTTGGTGTTAACGTTCAATAGTTCAACAGAATAGTGTATATATTTGAACATTCTATTTCATGTCATTTAATGTAAACCAAAATCACACTCTCAGTGATTGGTTAAAGAATATAAACTGTATAGATATAAATAGCAGTTTGATCAATTGAGAATATACCTTAACTTCCGTGTCTTGTCTTCTGCTGTTATAGTAAGAACCAACACAACGTAAAACGTTTCACTCCCTAAGAGCCAAACATTAAATCTAAAAGAATTTTTTCGATGAATAAACCAATTTTGAAAATCAAGTGATTCTTTTTCCATCTTTGAAGAATATGATTGCAAACGTACAATATTTGGAATCCAGAGATTTCTTACAGCGCCAATGATACACTGAGCTTTGAATTGGTCATCTTAATAGCTTTGATATTCATCACAATTAAATCAACTAGCTCAGAGAACACAACTAAATCAAAATCACTATCTAGAAAGGTGATAGAAAATCGTTCTACTTATATATCTTGCACTTAGTATCAAATTTTAGAGAAAAAGAAAGGCGAATTATTTTGGATACAAAATGACGAGCTGATTGTAATTTACAGCCTTTTTACCAACTGCCAAATGACTTCAATAACTAGATAGTATGCAGAAAAGCTCATCAAATTAAATAATTTGTTACATTTCTATAATGGATTAAGAGAAAAGTATTTGGTGATATAAATGATTCATATTTCCTGAATCTTTTAGCTACAATTCATTTTATTTATAGGGGATTTCTAATGAACACACTACAATTCATTATGTTCACTATCTATATTAGTAAAAAAATTCGTGATAGATTTAACGTCTTTAAGAGTTGATCACAGGCTGATATCAGTTAGAGAACCACTGGAAACTAAGGAGTACTGGACAGCTGTTTCATCCTAGTTTGGGAATCATTGGCAGTACGCACCCACCAACAGGGTTCGAACCCAGGACCTTCCGCTTACAAGGAGGTTCCTGGAGTTCTAGTGAGAAGTCGTGACCAGTGAGGTCCAATTAGATGTCACGTGTGTGGATGGATGTCCGACCAACGACAATGGTTGGGGTCGCGCTAAATCACGAATTGGCAGAAGTTAGAATTCATGAGCCATTGAATCGGGTCCCAGTGGCTGAATGGTATACGAGCTTGCCTTGTAACCGGAAGGTCCTGGGTTCGAATCCCAGTGGGTGCGTACTGACGATGATTCCCAGACTAGGATGAAACAGCAGCTGTCCAGTACTCCCTAGTTTCAAATGGTTCTCTAACTGATATCAGTCCGTGACAAACTCGTAAAAACATAACTAACCCGTACAAACCAAACTATAGAAGATTTAACGTCACTAGGGTATTTTAGGATTAGAGTGAAGATAATCACACTTTTCAGTCATACCTGGCACTCTGATCAAACTACATTTTAAAAATTTATGAAAACAGTTACCGATTTATAAACCAACAAAGAACACATCGGATGAAGAAAAAGGTGAACTACCCAGTCAACGAAATGATCAATATTAATTAATGTAATGGCAGAAGACGAGAGTCTTGATATAAGAATGTTTATTTGCGATTTGGTATCTCTATATAGTGAAAATATGTACACCTTATCTTCAAGTCACCGTTTGCATAGATCTTCCGTATTGTTCAACTTCTGGCCTTCATCTTGTGTTTCTTTCACCTCTCCCATGTATCTCCGCAACGCTGTATCATTTGCATTCTACGACATGAAATCTAGAACCTGAAAGAAACAACCTCCTTTACCTACCTACCTGGGAAGCATCTTTTCAACTACAGGCGGAACTGACGAGGATATCAAAGCAAGGATCGGAAAAGCAAGACAAGCTTTCACTACTCTCAAGTCTGTGTGGAGGTCAACAACACTTAGCATCAAAACGAAGATAAGATCCGGATTTTCAACTCCAATGTGAAGTCAGTCAGTGCTGCTCTATACGGATCAGAGACTTGCACTGCGCCTCATAAAGAGCATCTCAAACAAACTACAGACCTTCATTAACAGTTGTCTTCGCTCAATACCACTCAAGATCAGATGGCCGGCCAGAGAAGATCAGCAACAGAGATCTCTGGCAATGAGCGAACCAACCAGGAACCGATTGTGAAACAAATAGGCAGGAAGAAATGGAGATGGATTGGCCATACTCTGAGGAAACCATCAAGTGACATCACTAGACAAGCCATTGCTTGAGTGGAACCCGAAAGGGAAGCGGCGAGTTGGTCGTCAGTGCAAGGGTAAAATGGAGGAGGTCATGTGAAGAGGAGATGAAAACACGTGGGCAGACTTGGAGCCAGGTGAAGACTCTAGCAGAGAACCGAACGCAATGGAGACGCACGGCTGAAGTCCTATGTTCCTGTAGGAATTAAAGGATACAATAATATTATATAACAATACATGAAATCTATCTCCCTGCTATTTGATATTTTTATGCCGATGAATGTCTCTTTATTTACTACTGATAAATCTTATCAGTAGCACACGCTACACCAATACAAGTCACTCAAATAATAAGAAAAGCCCTGATGGCAACCAGTCTTAGTCGACGTAATGAGGAAAAAATGGTTAAAATATTCGTGGAGAGGATCACCTCATTTCGAAGTTAATGCTGAAGATTTTGTCTAGGATTGCCAATGAAAGCCTCACAGTTAAATTACTCAGCTCAGTGAACACAATAACACAAAAAAACCTACCTCACACCTATAAGTGAGTTGCCTTTAAAATGAACCTGAGCTTACGATTCATCAATGTGAAACACAATTTTATATATTATTCAAGTTGTAACCGTAAACATCATAAGAAATATTGCTTGAAATAGTAGTAGTAAGTGAAAGCAGTTATGTCCAATTTTCTATTCTTCATCTCATTGCTTACATCAAAAATAAATATTATATACCCTTAAACACTTCAAAGAATTCTCATAATTAAACAACTGTTAATGAGTACTTCCTTATCACTGGGATGATTAACAGACTTTCCGATCTAAACTAGTCGTTTGTAGTGAAATAAAAGTGTGATGAAAAAAGGTTAAGCGAATTAAAGCTAAAATAGTTTTACACTAGTAAAGAGTTTACTCCATCAGTAAATATACCCAATCTTCTCTTAACACTATTATTTCTTTTAGGTGAGATGTTCTATTTGTGTATACTTTGAGTTAAACACCAATTTCTTTTTTCCATTTTGTTTTTGTTGTTGATTGCACTTATAAGTTGTTTGTAATAGAACAAAAGTGAACAAAAAAGAGGCGAGAAATTGGCAGAATAATGATGATAACACCGTCAACAATCATCACATCAATCTAAACAAGAGGTAGTTAACTTTGATTATCTAGAGATTTTCATTTTTGTCCTTTGATGAAATAGGTCACTGAAGTGTTGATAATGAAGTAATTATTATGTTTATAATAACGATGATAAAAATACAATACAGAAACAAGTGAGTAATTCAAGTTGAGTGTCTTTGAATTTTTATATATGAAAGTGGCCTTCATTTTCTTTGATTCTAGATCTTCTAAGGTCACATCAAATTAGAAAATAAAAGCGATGAGAGTGGTATAGAATTGGGAAGAGAGAAAATGAGAAAATAATTATCAACATCCAGCTTAAAAAATGAATAGACATTTTTTGGGTTAATTGGTATATTTTGAAAGTGATAAATTCTCCTGAATAATAAAGTGGAATGTTTGACTAGATTTCTAGTTTGAAAGTAGCACGCAACGTTAACTCCGTACCGTATCCTTGATTATTATCTTCATGGCGTCAAAAATCAAATAAGGGAAGAGCTATTAAAACAGTCTTGGTTTGCCTTACTTTATTATTAAAAAATCGTAGAGTTTTATGCTTGCTTTGATGCCAATATGAGCAGTTAATTAAGCTGATTGTTTGGTTACAGGATTTCATCATGAGTTGATATCGGTTACAGAACCATTGGAAAACCACCTGGGAGTACTGGACAGTTGTTTCGTCCTAGTTTGGGACTACTCATCAGTACTCACCCACTCAACGGGGCTCGAATCCAGACCTTTTGGTTACAAGGCAAGTTTGTAAACCATTAAGCCACTGGGACCCGATCCAAGGGTCCTTGAATTCCAACTTCTGCCAATTCAGAATATATAACGACCACTAGCCGGCGTCTTCAGCGGGTGTTTGTCCTCACACTCGACCTGCTGTACCTTACAAACCAATACCTGAATAAGACGGTTGTGTTACACAAGAAGTAGTATTGAATTATAGTATGATAATACCATAGAGACTAATCTTAAATGAAATTATATTCGAACACAGTATACAAACTATACGTTGAATTAACACTGTTATCTGTGTTTTATATTATGAAACATCAATAAGCGGTTTTATTAAATTAAATCTAAATTGATAAAAACTGAAGGCAGTCGTTATATGTGGAGAACAGAAAAAATCAAATAAAATCAGATCAAACAGGCCTCAGTTTCTCACAAATTCTGTCATTATTTGAAAGCAAACTGGATTTTGTTTTAAATAGGAAGATATTTTATTAGGTTTATTGTTCATTGAAATGAAAAATACTTTTGATCACCGTTTTCAGCATGATAAATCTTTTCAATATTTTTCAATCAGTTAATAGCAATGATATATGTAATCCTATGTAAGAATATTTTGAAAACTAGCAACTGCTTCCGAAGCTGATCTGATAAATCAAAATTCTACTCATTGTTGTAACATAAACACCAGTGAAAAAAATGAGGAAAGTGTTACCAACATTAAAACTTTTTTGTCAGAAGACCCTAGTATCCACCTCAAGTTGAGAAATGTCAGAGATTTCGGACGTTGACATTAAGACTTGTAACTTTTTCCGTTGACCTTTAGGAAGGATGAGGAGATTCATCATCAAAATTATCATTCTTCATTTCGTAGCACTCAACTCAACGACTTTATCGTAAGCCTCATTAGCAGACTTTAACAGATACTAAAGACCTAAACTGCATTAGTTCGTATAAAATAACAGAAAGATTGATAGTACAATAGTAAAGGCATTAGTACCTTAAAATGTTTAATACTGAGAAATGTGTACAGTAAAACAAAACAAGTTTCAACCATATAAAACAAATGATTTAGATATTAAGAATATTAATAGGGTAGGAAGCCATAAACAAAGCATCATACTCATCAGTATTCATATGCAAGGGGCGGCTGAAACCTTGAATAAACTTATGTCGCCACGTGGATTCGAATCTGAGTCACTTAGTTTTGAAGTAGAATGCTTTGTCATTGATACTTTCTGCATAGTTTATTTATGATGTCTCAATAGGGATTTAAAAAGGATGTTATTTGTACAACTGTCCATTAGTTATTTAATTCAATTTTAAATTTTCCGGTCGATTGATTGGACCAAAGTGCTTGGTCTCAGGTTGACTTGTTGGCTCCTTGTGCAGATGCTTCGACGATGTCTGGGCATGTAATTAGAAGTTGATTAGTGGATAGTGAATAACAGTGGAATTCACCATGCGCATTTCGTCCTACTTTGGGCTCGTCAGTCAGATGTACCGGGAAAATCTGAAATTGAATTAAATAATTAATAAGACCCGCTGCACAAGAGGTGGCTCTCGTGGCCAAAGTGGCCTGGTGGATAACGCCATGACATTTGAAACCATGGGCACTGGGTTCCAGCCCCGTTGGGAACATCATCACTCACTGTAGAATGCAGGTACATCCAGATGACGAGTCCCGAATAGGACGAAATGCTCATACTGGATTCCACTGCTAGTCACCATCCACCAATTAATGTCCACCAGTTAATTGTACAATATGAATTTACTGTAGCTAGCACATATTTTACCTTTTGGAATTAGTCAAAATCACCAGTATCACTAACTAGCTTTCCGAAAGCTATCAAATGTTAACGAATCCTCTGTCGACGTCTACTTGGCTTATTTAGTTTTCAGGGAACAACAGTAACGACTGTAAGAGAAATTTTGTTCATCATAACAGGTAAAATATTTGTTCTTCCTTAAAATTTCAAAAGCTAAATTATTTTTACTCATAATAAAAATGTTTACTCTGAATAAGTCGTAAGTGACGATATTCATATAATTCGTTCCTTAAGCTCTGAGTGGAACATATGGCTTCAGTAGCACACTGTCATTTCACTTGGTCCTCTGAAGTTTTTTAAGTTTGCTCTACGTTTGCTTACGAGCTTTCATTTTCTTTTCTCATGCTTTCTTCCACATTACCATCCTACACTTAACTTGTTACGTACCACTGGTGTTCTACTCTAAAGCCTGGCACATTACGTGACTAAATGGTCTTCTCAGTGTACGTCCCATAAATCTCCATTTCCTATATCAACAATTGATATGATTATGAACAATAAATTTTGTTCGAAACGTCATCCAGTAAATAATACTGTTTCACTGTGTGATATACCTAATAAACAAACTAATATGGAATTACTTACTACCACAGTGCCCAAGTTTTACACATATATTAAGTCAACTTTCTTTTGGAATTTAACAAGGTAGCCTTTCCCCAGGTAGGCGAGTATCTTTATTTTCGTTCATACCTTCTGTAATAGTGGTGTGAGCGAATGGGTCTATCTTTAGCGTTTCTGAGGGTGAATTGCATCTGTTCCTGCAGCTTTCCCGGCTTTTGGCGACTTTATGGCGTTTAACCCTTCTAATTTGACTGACAGTTGGTGGATAAGTAAGACTGTTGTACTGAAATAAAAAAATTTATATCAAGAAGTGTTCAAAGAACAAATATATACAGTCGTCAGTATCACCAAACATAGTGTTGGATAAAGCATAGTTATTGGTACTTTTTCAAAGAAATATTCAGAATTTATCACTGAGTGTTAACATTCATTGTTAGATCATTTTTTTCAAATAAATGTACATTCCCTGTTATGTGTGCAGACTTTGTTCTTCTCTTCTTATGTAAACTGTTAGTGATGAAACGGACTTTAATAAAGAAGAGGGTACCGATGTTTTCTATAGATTGTCTAGAATGAACCTAGCATAACAGATTCCCACTACCTTTCTCTTTTCAAGTCTGAATAGATATACAAGCTCTACCTGACTGCGTGCTGGTAATGAGCAGAATTATCAGTTTTTAACTATTTGGAGAAGACTGAATACTTTGAATTATTATCTTCCATAGGTGAAACTCAAACTAGCGGAAGCACCAGTGAAGACAGGATTTCAAATAAACGTAGCGAAGACAAGTATCAATCACCATCAATGGAAGAAATCTAATGAAGCCACCTATTTCGTTCATCAAAGCAGTATTGTTTCAGTTACACATGGAACTGATGACGATATCAAAGACAGAACCTCTCTGAAATCACTTTGAGAATCTTCTGCACTCAGCAAGCATAAAGAACAAGATTCAGATTTTCAATACAAATTTTAAATCAGTTCTTCTATAAGGGTCAGAAACTTGGCCATTATGCCATGAAACGCATTTCCAACAGGTTACTGCAGACTTTTATCAACAGCTGTCTTCACTGGCTCTATATTAAAGGTCAGATGGCCAGAAAGAGTTAGTAACAAAAAACTCTGGAAACAAACCAGCCAGGAACCTATTGTTCAACAAATATGTGGAAGAAAATGAAAACAGATTAGACACATGCTGATGAGACAGTCGAATAACATCGTTCTAGTGGAAAATGAATGGGAAACGACGAGTTGTGTATGTGTCTGAAGGTGACATGGAGGAGATCAAACGAGGAAGAGATCAGAGACTATAGAAAATCGTAGAGCCAGTTAAAGTGGACCTCAGCGAATAGGAGAAAGTGCATACATGCTGTTGAATCTCTATCTTCCACTTGGAACCCAAGGGTACAATTATAATAAATGCAATATAAGTGAAATTGTTAGTTTAGGGAAAACTAGTTTATATTTCCTCATCAGTAACTTAAAAAATATCGTAGACGATTAAGTAGCTGATGCTTCTGATCATAGATGTGACTGTTTGATTCAGCAGTCAGTAGGTGTATTTTCATGCACCTTACATTTATTATTGATTTATGTGTTCTTCATTAGATTGTATATCAGATTACTGTCAGTGAATCTATGGATTGCTAACTGATTTGGATACTGACCTTCAAAAGTCTCACACTTTTTCAATGATATTCATGCACCATTTGTCCATGTCCATTGATGTGAGAGGATCTGTGTAGTGACAAATTAGGCATTGACTGATTCTCACGTACATTGAAGATCAAATGGGTGACTGCTTTGATTATTGTTGTTGTTTTTTTCTGAGCTACTGAAGTTAACATTTGAGACTTTATCAGGACTGTTTATTTTTTCTGACTCACCTTTTAACCTGCTGGATAGAGAGTAAAGGTATTTTTACGTTTATAAGATACAAAGCTTTCAGAAAGCTTTAAAATTTTAGTGTTGATCTCCAATTGACTTTCTATTTATGGTAATATAATCCTTCTTTTAGTTTCCACAAACTACCCTGTAATTAACAATGAATATTTTAAACATACTTTGACAAAATTAATTGAATTTCTGTGCTTTCTTGCATGAGAATTTTGTGATCAAGTTACTCATTTAAAGAAACCCAACTCAGACAAAATCCTCATTTTTGAACTGAATATCCTTCTCCTGATCTCAAAGGTTAAACGCCTCTAAAGGATCTAATCAAAGTGAAACTTAGAATCAACTTTTATGGTTGTTTGCATTCTTCGACAGCATTAAGCTATTCTAATCTCAACTGAATGCCTAAAAGACTGAATTATTTATACCTGGTGATATTTTTAACAAAATCTTATTAAGAAGTGAGGTATAATTGTAAGTTACATGAATTTTGAGTTATCGTTTTTCTAAGAGTGACATTCTCTAGCCGTCCAATACTTCGAAACAACACGAAGGAAAAACTCTCGCATATGACCAATTCAGTGTGCATATGTGGTGAGAGCTGGCTGCTAACCAAAGTTGGTAGACAGTAATTGACGTCAATGTTTATGTCCCCAATATTGGTGATGAGAAAATGAGAACTAAGGCTTTGCTTAGGCGGATGCAGTTAGCATATGGATGATCTGACACAGCCACAAAGAGATGCAAGGTTAACTTTCTGTGAGAAACAACCAATCAGAAGACTGTATTTTCTACTAACAATAATCTACAATAATGTACATTAAAATCTATAAATATGTGTTGATTTTCCTTAATTAGCGATCTGTTGCCTGACCCTTGTCTTCTGTTGTTACACATATACCAGTTCACCTGCTCGTGCGGAGCTAGGTACATAGGTCGTTGTATGCGCGTCCTTTCAAAACGTGTTAGAGAACATTACCCAAAGTGGCTGCAAACAGGAGGCACCGGTTCAATCAGAAGTGCCATTATTGAACATCTGATCAACACCTCCCACAACATCTCAACTGATTCTTTCAAAGTAATTTACAAAGTCAACAGAAACCTACCGAAAGCAGTATGTTTCCGACTTCTCTGTACTGCAGAAACCCTCGCAATATGCATCGAGAAGCCGGAGCTGTGTGTTTAAAAGAAATTAGTCCAACCTCTACAACTACCATGGACCTAGTTCGGTATGTTACCTTAGCTTCCGTTTTTATTTTATTTTTTCTTATTTCGTTCTCTTTTTTCTGTTTTGATCCTTTTTCGTTCGCTATGTGTGCGATTCTTACTCCCTCAGTCTTCATTCGATTCACCCCATTTTTTCAGTTACAAAAACAGTTATTTTAAGTTTGTTTCCATACTTTTCCTGTTCACATTTATAATTCGTTTAATAATAATAATAAAAATTAACTATTTTACAATTATATCTCAATCCTGTGCAATTTTTGTGTTTCTAAGGCTCTTGTAATCTATATTCACACCTCCTAACTTCCATCTCAAGTTGAAAATTATTATTTCAATTTTGTTTCCATGCTCATTTTTACACACTTGATATCTGTTCTAATCCTGTGTAGTTTTGTTTCTAAGCCTCTCGTAGAAACCATATCTAGTTGGAAATAATTATCACCTTTTATTCACCGTCGTAATTATGTAGAAACAAACAAGAATTGTCTCCATGTAAAATTATGTATTTAAATGCGATTGTACAGCTTTTGAAAATGAAATCGCCGAAAAGATCGCCATCTTTGCTGAACTTCGTGTTCTCTGCTTTCTTATATCTACCTAAGTGTTTATGCAATTTATTAATATGTTTTACTTCTTAACAGGGTTTAATTCTGGTGATGTTATCAAGTCTGCTGACACGACATCTATGATCAAATGTAAAGGCTTGGAACACTAGACAAAGTAGTGAAAACTTTTCACAGTTATTTTAAATCTTCTGAGTACTCAGTTAAGTATGATGACCTTCCCCTGTGTGCTTGGGCAGAAAACGATTTGGAGGAATTATTCTGTCAAGTTTATTTATTAAAATCTGATATGTGGAGTGAAAATTTTTAAACAGCTAAAAAATCTTTCTAATGTAGTATTAAAATCATCATGAAAGTAGACGTCTGCCTGTATTTAACACTGGTTTCCACATCAATAAATCCAATGTGTAGAACAACACCATCCTAATATCCTAGTTGATTGTCTAACCATTTTTAAACATAATTCCTTCCATACAATTTCCATATTTGAGTTTATCTTATCGCATAAATATTTCACTCCTATTGATTACAAAAAACAAATTCATTCTTCGTCATCTTCTTCGTCTACTTGTAGGCTATTTTGAATCAGTAGTGATAATCATTTCAACCAGTGATCAAATTGTTTGCTGTAAACCTTACAAAGCTCTGCATTCATTCATTGTATAGTGTATATATATTTCTTCCTTTTTAAAACTCATACACAAGCATACAGCATCAAAAAAATATATATGCGTCTGTGTGATTATATCTAGAATAGATTTGTACATAATAGAAGAAAAACCATTATTTCTTCTAAAAATCAGAATACTCAGACATCGAATAGACACAAGATCCTAGACATAAAGATAAGCATAAACACACAAACACACGCATGCAGATATTTTCAGGAAAATTAGATAATTTGGATTTTTCGATGGAATTCCGAATGACCTATATATACATATATATATATATATAGTGCCTTAGGGGGGTTAACATAATGAAAACGGAGGAGAAAAAGACGAGGAATGGGATTATTAATTAACCATTGTCTGATGAGGTTGAGCATCATGATGTTGTTGCTGTTGTTGTTGTCGTTGATAACAGTGGGGATGATAAAAATGGCTATACTAAGCATAACACTACTACTCGTATTAGTATTAGTAGTAGTAGTAGTACTGAAAATGAAACTTTATGCACCACCATCCACATTGTCGTCATCAGCATCCAACTCGAAAAAAAAGATGGAGAGAAGAGAAATTGAAGATAATTAAATTTGTCAGATATTTAAGAGGAAATCGATTTGATAATGAAGGGAAAAAAGAAGGAGAACAGAGAATAACGAGAACAGAAAATGTTAACCTTTGAGGACAATTGTTGAAGTTAATCAAACATTATAAAGCATAATATATGCATATATATGTATGATCGAGAAAGAGATGCAATATAAGTAGTTTCTGTGTAAAAGTTAAGCACAGAAAAACTATGAGAAAAAAAAAGTTTCCCTGAATATTCTTCACCAATGAATAAACATATTGGGATAAATAAAAGGAGAATGAAAAAAAATGAGGCAACTGAAACCAAGAATTTCTCTTTCAGCATAGCTTTGCATCATTTTGTTTTTCCTATTTCGCTTTTACTTATTCGTTGGGAAAAAAATTCTGCGGATTAGTTGAATAGTGACTGGAAAGAGAAAAAAATACAAAGAGGAGCGGATATATATATATATAACAAATTCATAAATGAATTAGAATATTACAGGATTAGTAAAGATTATTGTTTGATTGGAAATTCGCCTTTTCCTTTTCCTTTGAAACATTGAAATGAAATGGAATCAGGGAGTAGTTGGTTGATTTTACTTTCAAATGAACTGAATATCTGAGGATGAATAGTATAATTACTCACTGAAAGACAATTTCCATAATATATGATTTATTTGTAGTAGAATATAGGAATATGTCCACTAGTGAGTTCTAAGGTTCTACTCTTCAGTATGAGATAATTTATGTGTGACTACAACTGACTACTTTGCTCCTGACATACACTGTCACCAGGTCAGTTAGGAGCGATTGTTTCATTTAAAATCCCTATTACAGCATTCGCAGAAATTAAAAGTCAAAGAACAAAGAGGCTTCTTTCTACGATTTCACTTACTATAATCGTACAGTAGTCACCATAATATACAACTTCAGATTGGATTTCTTTACAAGTCTATATCAGTTATGGAACTATAGAAAATTACCAAGTATGCATCCATGACCTTGATGGGGATCGAATTGAGGTTACTAGGCAAACCCGTTAACCATTCAATCATCGAGATAGATTGTGATGGCCCATGAATTATAAATCCTGCCGGTCCACGATACATACCGCCAGAATCAGATAACGTCATCTGTGAGTACCTGTTCTCATACCCGCCTTGTTGAGCAGCACTGGTCACGACTTCTCACTAGAACTCAAAGAAATCCATACTGTATTATTATTATTGTTTCCTTGGGTTCCTAGTGGAACATAGGGCTTCATCTACACGTCTCCACTTGCTTCTGTCTTCTGCTGTGCTTTTCACCTGCATCAGTGTTAGTCCATACTATTTCAACTCTTCTTCACATGATCTCCTCCATATCACCCTTGGACGTCCCACTCGCCGCTTCCCTCCAGGGTTCCACTCGAGCTATGGCCTGACGCGCGATGTCACCCAACGGCGAGTGTCCAATCCGTCTCCACTTTCTCCTGCATATTTGTTTGGCGATTGGTTCTTGTTTTGTTCGTTCCCATAGTTTCTTGTTGTTTCTTGTTCTTTCCGGCCATCTAATCTTCAGTATAGAGCCACGAAGACAGTTGTTGTTGATAAAGGTGTGCAACAGGCTGTTGGAAATATTCCTGGTGACCCGCCAAGTTTCTGATCCGTATAGAAGAACTGACTGACTTGACGTTTGTATTGAAAATCCGAATTTTGTTGTTGATGCTGAGTGACGAAGACTGCCATACTGCAGTCAGTTATTAATGACGCTTAGTGTTGATTTGCCCATATTCAGTTGTTGTCGAGTTAGATTCCATGACAAGTCTATATCAGTTAGAGAACAATTTTTCCATGAATATATCCAGTAGTTTTTTTACATTTAAAATATATTGGATTTATCATTTATCAAAGACACCTATTCTGGATATGTCTGCATCCCCTTAACATTCTATAAATAAGTGGTTAGCTAACGTTTCGGAAAATGATAGAGGACAATTACCTGTTTACTCCTGCTGTAATACCTTTGAAATTGCCGACTATACACGGGACATGAATCTCACTAATTAATATATAATACTTCTTGATGTTGAATTCATTTTCACTCACGCTCCACTGACACAGACTACTTGTTCTCTATGTGAGTATAAAGAAAATTACAGGCTTAATGTTGAAATACCAACTACATGCCGAAAGAAGTTATTTATGAGATGTATAACAAATGTACAGTTTACATTTAACCTAACTATCTACAGAAAAGGGGACTAAGGTGTCATAAGTTATCCTATGAATCCATTTATTGTAGGCTCTTTATTGGCCAGTCTAGAGAATGCTTAGATGAAGTCAACAACATATGTGTGGATTGATCAGGATAAAAAGTAAGGCGTAACACATAAAGGACTTTTCTTCCATCCATTCTTTCAGATTCCTAACACTTCTGTACTACATCACTTCATTTCGTCTGAAACGTGAGCAGTCTTGCCAGCCAGCCTCAGACATGTGCTGGACCTTTTGTGTCCATATGCTTACTTTTGTTCCCATCTACGAAAGCCACACTGTTCGACTGGTTCCCCGAAGGCTTTCACCCACCAGCGTGATTCATCCTCGAATTGAAAACAAATTTATTTCTTCCATGTTCTGAAGTTTCACTAATGATTGTATTTTTCACAATATAGGATTTCTAATCACACACCAAACCTTCCCTCTTTTTCGGGATTAGGACTAGCCGGCAAATTAGGTAAGGTTGAATTTTTGAATTATAACAGAAAGATAACAGCACAGTAAAACAAATGATAATATTAAACAGCGTGATCCCACGTCAATCAATCAGTGAACATCAATTAATTACTTCATATTGCATGTAATACAAAGATTCCACTTTTATCTTGGAAAGCAATTCCGAATAAAAACTAAAATATTCACGCATTGAATATTACAAGTTTAGATGAATTTCATCATTTAGCATCAGATAATGAATAATAAACAAAATCTAAAAGTTATGATAAAAACTGTTTAGCGAAAAATGGCCAGTCAAGTTACAACATATTCACCACTAGAGATGAATGTTAATAAGATTATTTCTCTGTTTTGCTGGGAAACAGATAAAAGAAGTTTTGACATTTTAGTTACGCTTACATAAAAGGTGTATTTGTTTTGATTAACACAACCGGTAGTGAATAATGTCAGTGAAACAGACATACTGTTCAAGAATGAATCACCTACATTTATGGAGTTATCTTTCAATAAATCAGGTATTCATTGTTTGTAAGTTTATCTAAGTGTAAAGCTTTGCTTATGAATCAAAAAGTCAATAAACTTTTATAACTTACACACACAGTGAATTGTAACATTTCTACACTTTCGTAACACTGAACTTGATGAAGTATGATATGCCAGTTAAAGTTTAAGAGTCAACCTTAGAGAACAGTTTAATATAAGAAATATATTCATAAATCATAAATTCAATCTACATCACACAAGCGACTAGACACATTAAACTAGTTACTAACTAGTTTCCAATAAAAATTATCCAACAGAGTCTTATAAGATGTCAGTCGAGAGCCTGAATAGCTCAGTGGTAAGGTCTCTGACTGCAACACTGAGTGACACGGGTTCGAATCTCAGAAATGACATGAGTTCCTTCAATGTTCCATAATGGATACGATTTTATTTTCCTATAAAATTCATTAAGAAGATCAGTAAAGGCCAAAAACAAAATAAAAATAATTGTGTAACTAGTAGTAATAACATAAATAAGAGAGAATATAAGTTTTCTACTGTTATATCATATAAGGAGGGGCATCTGAGGCCCTACGTAGGATTCTCAATAAGGCAGGAATTAAGGTGGCATTCAAACCCACAAACTCACTCAGAGACAAACTTTGTAGGTTAAAAGACCCAGTGGACCCAGTTAATCAAAATATTATAATTTACAAAATACCCTGCAGTGACTGTGAAGTCAACTACATAGGTCAAACTAGTAGGCCAGGGATAGTCAGATTATCAGAACATAAGAATTTAGCTAAGGCAAGAATGGTTGACCCTGAAAAGATAAGTAAATTAGAAAAAAGCTCAGCTATTGCACTTCACGCATTAACAAACAACCACACAATAGGGTGGGATAGGGTTAAAATTCTAAAAAGTAATATAGGTAGGTGGAAAGAGAAGTTGATTACTGAATCCTTATTCATCGAGTCGACACCTAACACATGCAACAGAAATGACTCAATGCAAATACCAGAAATATGGAAGATATTATTACTGCCGGTCAAATCAGAAGAGGATAATAAGTAATCTTAAAATTCTATTTCAATTCAAACACATCAAAACATTCTAACAATTAACTTATTATGACCATAAAAGCACTCGTCGTATTTCCTATCTAATTGTAATGGATTAATAACACTCGTACTATTTCGACAACACAATAAGAAGACGTAGTTTATCTGAAACGTGTAATGTATTGGCGCAACACATTTCGGACATTCTGATCACACACGTACTTGTCATACACAGTTTTTATATAATGCAAGAAGACATGAATAATTACAATACAGGTCAAGGTCACAAATGATGGGTAGGGAGACACAAAAGGTGAGGGTAAGAAAGACAGAAGGAGAGAAAACAAGGCAAAGAAGGGGTTGAAAATATTAGGAAGTAAATTAGTCCTCGGTTCTAAATTGAATTACCAAGGCAGGTTTAAGGTGATAACAAATAATTTTTGTACACATAAGACAGGTTTAAGTCTTTTTATGGCTAAGGCTTCAATGAATTTAAGTATGTGGCCCGACCTCGTTTTATATATCGGCTTAAAGGCACTGTTGAAATCAACCTTATGACCCGTCTCTATAATATGCTTGGCTATAGATGATGTTGGACATCTATTTCCGGGTTCAATTGTGTCTGGTGATTTCATTTGTTGCTGCAGCCACTTGGGAATGTGTTCTGTAGCCCTAACCTGCAGAGACCGATGGGTCCTCCCTATGTACGTGTCTCCACACATACATGTAAATTGATAAACACAATGGGATGTGACACTATCGTTCGGATGATGTGAGGGTTTACAGAACAGCATAGTCCTCGTTTTCTCTATGAAGATAAGTTTAGCTGCGTAATAGGTTCTATTGATTGCGGCCTTAAGTCTTTGTCTGGTGACTAAACTTTGTTGATCACCTCTGAACGGTAAGGATATGTAAACATCCTTTTTGGGAGCTGATTGGATTGGCAAAGCTCTATGGTTGACACTTCCGTAACGTCTAATAAATCTCAGTGGGTAATTGTTGTCTAGCAATATTTCAGTAAGGTGTTGTCTTTCTTCTTCAATTGTATCGGCAGTACATATACGGTGAATGCGCTTAAACAGACATTTAACCAACGCCTTCTTATACTGTAGTGGACAGAAACTATGATAATTTAGGTACTGTCCCGTCCATGTGGACTTTCTGTAGACTGATCGTTTTACTGACCCATCTTCTCGGCGGGTTATTAGTACATCTAAAAATGGCAGGCAACCATTATTCTCTTTAACATATGTTAGTGATATACTGTTTTGTGCTCTATTGATCCGGTTCAGGATTTCTACGGCGTCTGTCGGTTTATCACAAATGACTATTATGTCATCTACATATCTTTTATAAAAATATGCTTTTCCAATTTCTTTATCCACTAGGTTCTCGACATGCGACATATATATATCAGCTAACAATGGACCTAGGGGGCTTCCCATGGCAACACCATCGATCTGGCGATAATGCTCGCCCTCGAATGTGAACTTAACATTCTTAGTACAAAGAAGCAGTAACTCTTTTAAGTAGGAAATGGGTACTGGTAATAGGAAATCATTGTCAGAGATGTAATCGCATAAAATGTCAACCGTCTGTAAAAGAGGTACATTCGTAAATAAAGATTCAACATCTAGGGAAAACATCGTTTTGTCCTTTATATCAACGTTATCAAGACAATCAATTAACTCAAAAGTGTCTTTCAATGAGAACTTACAGAAGCTTTTTCTAATTGGCTCTAATATTTCAACTAGCCACTGTGCAAGTTTGTGGGTTGGAGATCTGCACATTGACATTATGGGACGGAGAGGAATGTTAGGTTTATGTATTTTGGGGAGACCATACATGTGTGGTAATTCGGACTGCGTGGGCTTTAGTGAATTGAACTTCTCTGTGTTAATCGCATTCATATTTAAGAGTTTTACTAGATTATTTGTCACCATATTTTGTACATCCTTCACATCCTCCAGACTGGAGTCTCTCATAAATTTATCATTATTTCCAAGAATGCATAACATTTTACTTTTGTATTCAATTTTGTCCATTATGACTACACCAGACCCTTTATCTGGTCTGAGGATAACGATGTCAGTATTGTACTTGAGTTCTTTCAGAGCTTTAAAGTGCTCAGATGTTAGGATACTTTTCTGAGATGTACGACTATTGCAAAATTGGTGAGCAATGTCAACTAACTTTGCTTTGAACCAACTGTGATGATCTTCAGAAGCGGGAGTAAGAGGCTTCAACTGGTCATATAGATTTTCAAATTGTGCGTGAACTTCGAGTTCTGAGAAATACTTTTGTGGAACGCAAAACTTAGGTCCCAGTGATAAGGCTTGTTCCTGTAGTGGTGAAAGTGTTATAGAAGATAGGTTGATAACGTATTTCTCTGGATTAACAGGGAAAGGAGTTACAAGTTTGTTGTCATTAAGTGATTTGTCCAGCTTCTTGCGCATGTTTGCTCTTGTTTTACCAGCGAGGGATGCACAGAAGGCAATGAATTTCATGTGACATATTAAGGATAATTCCGACAAAACAGAAGAAGCAGATGTATGAATCAGCAGTAATTGTTGCAGCTTTTCTTCTGCTTTTTCAATATGCGATTTGGCAAGGCGAAGAAGGTTGGAATTATTTGGTTGCAATTTACTTGATTTTAAAATTTTATAAAACTGTCTTGGAAAGGTGTGATTAGAAATGCATGATTTGTAAAATTCCAGTCTTTCACGTTCCGAAATAATTTTGCACTTAAGGTACTATTATTTCTGAATGTACATTATCTCATATTGAATTTTATTCCAATATCTAATCGATTCCACACATGTATTTAAATGAAGGAAAAAAGTTGTGTGAGTAACTTGATATGATTACGAGCCATAATTTGTGCTCGAAACGTCATCAGTTAATATAACTGTACAACACTTTGTGATTTATCAAAATAAAATCTTATCCATTATGGAGTTATACTCTACCACAGTGCCCAAGTTTTATACTTATATTCCTCCAATATTACAGATACACCTTGTTGATAAATGCCAGCTATCAGAAAACCTAGGTCCAAGGCTGTCTGCCAATTGCCTCTAACCTCTTAATATATCCATAAGTTTTTGTATTTTTATGAGGTGATTTGAAACACACCGTTCTTTTTCATTATGAAATTTTCTTAAACTTTCCCGAAACTATTATAATAGGTACATTTTAAACTGGTTAAGCTGTCTACTGCCATCAGATCTACATTGCATTTCCACCTTCGATTACTTGGATAACATGATATTGCCCCTATACTGCTGACGTTATATGGGTATAGGACTTCTTGAAGACTGTCTTAAAATGTTTACTGCTGAATTATCGTACATTCAGCATTTGTTTGTTTCCTAGTTTTGCTTTGAAGTAACGGTTCCCTTTTCTTGATGGTGAGGGCATTTAAGATGGTCTTTGGTTGACAGACTACTACTAACTTGGTTGGTTGATGATTGAAGATGAAATGAAAATGAGTCGTAGCAGAATTCAACATTATTTTTTCTCAAATGAAGAACATCCTAGATGGTCTCACCAGCATTTCACCAGTCTCTTTCTCTCTCTCAGTTCGGCATGTTTATTAATAACAAAAGTAAAACCAGCTGAATAGCAAGTGCTGTGATAAACGTACAGTAATCTATCGCTCATTAATATGGCAATAACACATGATCAGCAGCTGGAAATCTTAGCTCATTTGGTAAGAGGTTCGAGCTAGTGGTTTGTTACAGAAACTAATTGAAGGATATTTTGGTATAGCCTTAAGTTCCATTCAGATTATTAGGAATTATTGTAACTAGCAGTAGAATTCTAAAGTCTTCTTGTGGTATGATGAACTAGTCAATTGGTTTTATACGAATTTCTGTATTTCAAGCGATGAATAGTGAATCATTAATCACAATATATGAACACATCACTAAGCAGACTCCAATGCACTGAAATGCGTGTCGTAGGTTAGTTACACTAACATCCAGAATGAAGTAGAGAATAATCTGAATGCTCTAAGCATCTTATAAGCCTGACATACTCTGTCATAATCCTAAATGAAATTGGAAATAATAAAAGGTTTTTAGTTCTTGGATTTCATAGATTTTACTAGGACATTATCTGATTTCTCCTGAACTGTTGTAAATAAAGAATTAATAAACTTTTCCTACTTAACATCATTTCTTCTCTAGTTTTATAAACATCAATTCCAGAGTAAAGATGCATTGTTTGATTTTCGATGATGATTTATGCTACGAAGATATTTTAACTAGAGATATGACATTTTGAAGTGAAAAAACAAAACAAACAATGGTCAACTGGTCTCTGCAATAATATCGGATTAGTAGAAAATATTGCAAAAGAGGTAGAAAATATTTGTTCACTATAAACGGCAATGACTGCGAACAATATACTCAAATGTTTTATGTTAACATTCAGAGTCGAGTGGAGATAGGTACATCGCATACCAGGAAACAGTCCCTCTCACTTAACAAACATATTTAAACCCTCTTACAATTTGCAATACTTATTTTATGCATCATTCATGTATAATAGGTATTTGTTATCATTTAAATAATTACCGATGTATAATAAAGCCGAAAGCTGCGATGCTAAGCAAATTATAAGTCGGTTCCAACCTCTACTGGCTTAACTCATGACTTGAGAGTTTTAGGTTTGGCCTCTGACGTGGTTAACAGGGAGCATTGTTAAAGAGTTTCAAAGTGAAAGGTGACAGTTGTCCACCTCCTCTTGGTGTTAAAAATTTCATTATTTGTTCTTTGTCTTTGGAGGTGTTTACTATAATGAATTAAAAGCTTAAACTATACTCACAGAACCTACTCAAAGCTCTTGCATAGTTTTGTTAAATATTGAAAAGAGCGGTTAAAACATACTATATTTTGTTAAATTCTCTACAAATGGATATCGTTTATTGATGGAAAATAAATAATTATCATATGAAAAAGAGAAGACGTTCAGCGAAGAGACTCTTTTCGGCGAATTCATTCGCATAGCCGAAAAGGGTCCCTTCGCTGAACGTCTTCTCTTTTTCATATGACTGAATGGGGATTTTTAAGCTACTCAAATAATTATCAGTTGTTTCACTACTCTTTTCTAAGTTGACTATCCAAATCTCCTCAGTGTTTACTACTGTTCTTATGGAGTTTTGAACCCGGAAGTATCCGCATCAATATTCCTCCGATTAATCTCCCAATAACACTGTACACCTTTAGGTAATGCAACTAAACGAACTGTGTTCCGCAAGATTCGTTCTTTTCGCTTTATTTGACTGAACACAGTCTGTCAAGATTTATGCTGTTTTCAAGATTATGGTTTACTGATCAATGGAATTTCGGAAATGACGACAATACTCCCAACTATTTCAGTTTAAACCATTCTTTCTATAGACATGGATACTAAGTTACAATGTCTATTATCTTTTGAAACAGTTATGGTTTTAGGTGCATAGGAAGTGAAAGGTAGGCGAATTTAAGAAACATTTAACCACAAAGGCTTTCTTTCATAAATCCTGTTGCTCATAGCAAAACAAATGAAAGACAAAACAATGCTGAGCTTTTATATTTACATATTGAAGTTTTATTTTATTAGAACAAATTGGCTGGGGTCTGTTTTAGTTATTCCTAGGCAAAAATTAATTAAAATTAGGCGTATGTTAAAAAAACAACAATCCATTAAGTCTATTTAATATAATTTAAAAGGGGGAAATAGAAGAGATTATTAAAGAGATAAGGATTGTTATTAGGGATCACGGAGAGAACATAATTTGATACTCTTTTATTCTTTCATTTTTATGCGTTCTCAGTGGAATGTACGGCTTTGGACTTTGGCTCTGAAGATTCAATTGCAGTGGTGTTTTATACGAGATGGAGTTGCTAGCCTCACTCTCAGTTATCCCTCTTTGTCAGATTTACGGCCAGCAGAGGGAGGTAGAGATGGTCGCCGATCGTGGATTGAACCCCAGACCATGTGTATGGTTGGAGAGCATTTTACCCTAAACCAACGATGCACAATTTGACACTCTTCAGGTATTATATTCGGTCTTTTTACTACAACGTGAATTATATCTATACCAATGTATTCGTCATTCATCCTACACTCATGTAAAACGTGCGGATTGAGCAGATATACTCAGCCAGTTTCCATAAACATCTGGCTTTTTTCCTGTCTACTTTCCAGTAACATTTCCTCGTGAAATATCATTTAGATGAAATAGGTCATGCCACTTTTGGGATTTTTTGGGTTAAGTAATCGTTTTTAACATTATAAGTTGCTCGTAAATCCATAGTTGTATTAGCTGCAATATTCCCTACTTGTAGTAGGCTCATTTTTAATGCAGCTACATTGAAATAAAAATAAAACTGTCTCACATTTTCTGAGCTAGATAAAGCTTCAATTTCCAAATAATAATGATAAGTGATAGGTATGTCGGTGGTGGCACTCAAGATCACCTCGAACACACGCTTGGTTCGTCAGTGGTTCAGTGGTTGAATGCTCTGCCGATTATGCACATGATCTGAGGTTCGATTTCCGACTGACGCACTCCTAGACCTTACCCAATTCACTAGTCGTGGGTAGGCCCTGGAAAGAGGGAAGATTGAGTGTGAGGCTAGCGACCTCACCCTGTAGAAACAACACTACAGCGCTTGGAACTTTAAGGCTTCCCAGCATGAAGCCCTATGTTCTACTCGGAATGTGAATCAATAAAAAGAAAAAGAAGACAACAAGTGACAGATTTAAATGTAAACACTAAGGACAATGTTTTATCACATATGGACGTTTTTATGGGAGTTCGATATCACTGAGCATAGTCAACAAATGGTATGTCCTTTTGACTCAAAATCTGTCAGTCCCAATAGTACTCACTAAGTATAAGGTAGATGTAACTGACACTATTAACTTCAAGAAAAATGCAGAAAATAATGATGATAATTAAAGTTTGAAAAGTGGAAGCGTATTTACAAAACAGTGCCATAAAATGTCTAACAGTGGTAAAACACTTATCTAATATAATTTTTACAGTTTCATATTCGACAGTCGTTACTGATGCTAACAAGAAATGCTAAAAACAGTAACGTGAATACGGAGGAATCAGTGATAAGATCTGATGTATTTTCATTATGGTTTACAAGTCATAGCATAGCTGCATTGAAACTAGTCTATCTAGAAGAATAGATAATTGGATGGTAGCCAATGTGGCTTATGAATCCTTAAATGATAAAGCACTAGATTGCCAAATCAAAGTATGTCTTAATTTCTCAAAGTTAAAGTTATGTATAAAAACAGGAGAATAATTGGAAGAACCTGAAAGAAACAACCTCTTTTACCTACCTGGGAAGCATCGTTTCAACTACAGGCGGACGAAACTGATGAAGATATCAAAGCAGCGAGGATCTAGAAAGCAAGGAAAGCTTTCATTACTCACGTCAATTCTGTGTGGAGGTCAACAGCACTCAGCATCAAAAATAAGATCCGGATTTTCAACTCAAATGTGAAGTCAGTCAGTGCTACTATACGGATCAGAGACTTGCACTGCGAGTCATAAAGAGCATCTCAAACAAACTACAGACTTTCATTAACAGCTTTCTTTGCTCAATACTTAAGATCAGATGGCCGGCCAGAAAAGATCAGCAACAGGGATCTCTGGGAGCGAACCAACCAGGAACCGATTGTGCAACAAATAAGCAGGAAGAAATGGAGATGGATTGGCCATACTCTGAGAAATCAAACCATCAAGTGACATCACACGCCAAGCCACTGCTCGAGTGAAACCCGAAAGGGAGTGGCGAGTTGGTCGTCAGTGCAAGGGTTAGGTGAAATGGAGGAGGTCATGTGAAGAGGAGATGCAAGCGTGTAGGCAGACATGGAGGCAGGTGAAGACTCTAGCGGAGAACCGAACGCAATGGAGACGTGCAGCTGAAGTGCTATGTTCCTCTAGGAATTAAAAGAAATAATAATAATTGGATCTTCTAGGTCCTAAGTATGAACTGAGAAAAGTGTCGAATACAAGTAATCTCAAGATAAGATGATGAACTAAATCTTCAAGAAATGCAAGGTAATTCTAGTGCACTATGTATGAAGATGTCAGACTGTATCATCAACGAACTGGAGTTTCCACTTTGAAGGAAAACAGTCTGGGTTGTTAATTAATACACAGCTTCTATCACTTCAATGACCTCAAAATAATGATTTTTATTTCAATTATTGGATGTGTAAGTTTGTTTTAATATAGAGATATGCAGAAGTACAATTGGCATAGAGGTGGTTTTGTGGTGAGTGCTACTTATAATCCGATATAAGTAGTATATCAGAAACCGAATTCAGAAAAGTAACAATATGTTTTGCACACTGGAAAGAGCAATCAAAGAAGAGAACTATGAGAAGAATGTTGCCATATGATGCAGAATCCAAGAAGCTATCGAATGTGACGATATTCGACCAATTCGTCAAGGATGTGGTAAATGATGTGCAAATGGCGGTTTGGAAATATGGTATACCAAATTTACCTAATGTGCAATACGTACAATACGTAACAATATCGTTTTGTTTTTCATTCATTGGGAAATACAAAAAACTTTATTATAATGAATACAATACGTTTCACCTTACAAACATCCCATCCAGCCTCCTCGGTATTTTCTTCTTTACAGTTTTAAAAGACAGTCAGTAAAGCCAGTAATGCCAGAGGACCAATGTAAAAAAAACAAAAGTCCTATTCAAAATGCTACTCAAAAACAACTACCCAAAAGAATTTATAAAAGATAATAGAAAAAAGAGGGTAAAACCGGAGAATAACAAGATGGAAGAATGCAAAAAGACAGTCACAATACCATATAAATATGGTACAACAGAGGCAATTCAAAGAAACCTCAAAAATATCGGCATTCACACAACTTTCAAACCGACAAATCTAATCAAAAATAAAATAAATCAACTGAAAGATCCCATAAAAATGATGGATAAAAACAACTTGATTTACAAAATATCTTGTGCTGACTGTCCAACTAAATATGTGGGGCAAACGTCCAGATCACTCAAAATAAGAGTGAATGAACATAAACGCCTAACTAAAGGTCAACCAACAGGAACACAAGCCTACAAGAATCTTGAAAAAAATTAATCGATAGCTGCACATGCATGGGACAAAAACCACAATATCGATTGGGACAACGTGTGTATTCTAAAAACTAACATGAACAAATGGAAAGAAAGACTTATAACAGAATCGATATTCATTAAAGTCACACCTGATATATATATATATATATAGTTCACTATTTTGTATATATATGTATATATATATATATATGAGTACAAATCATAAATGTGTGAATCAAACAATTCCAACAGTGGTGTGAACACGGGCAGTAATTTTGCTCGAAATATTACCAATAACAAAACTTATCATTGTGTGTAAACTATTGAAATATAATTATACAGTCAGTAATGCTTGGTCACTTATCCTCATTTTCTATTTATAAACTCTATCGGAAGAATATAATATTTGACCGATTTCGCATGTGAAGTGGAATTTCGTCATCTAACAAACCATTATTCAATATATAGTACTTATTTCTTCGTTTTACTCTTCGATATAAGTAGTATGAAATCAAAACCGACCATGTTATTTGAATAGACAGGGCTCTTATTTTGTCACGTTTTAATTAACTCTGTCTGCATAGAAGGTGTTCTCTTGAAGTCTAGTAAATTTCCAGGAATAAACACTTTAGTGTTGCTTCAACTTCTTAAATTAATAGTCCAGTCAAATATTTTGAAAAAAAAACAATAAATGCTTATCTTTGATTGCAAGTTTAGACTAATGAAAATGGATGTTTTCGTTTGATAAATAAATAAAAGTCAGACTAATCTTAAACTTAATCCTGATAATATTGTAGTAGTAGCAAAACTTTTATGAATGAAAAAGTAACATACACAGTAAAGCTAGAAGAACATGACAATGAATTTCATTCGTAAGAAAGGAATCTTACAAGAAATTACACTGCCTTAGGCGACTTCATAACAGGACTGTCGATTTGCTTTTTTGCGATCTAATTTTACCAAATAAGTCTATGGCAAACCTTTAAATACTGGTCAATCTTAAAATGAAGTTAAGGGAAGATTATTCTAATTTGACGTCATTTTAACCTAAAGATGAAATTTATGCGCTAAAGTGGGGCAGACAGTGAAGAATAGTGTACCATAGCTAATGCAGTGTGTAAACTGGGAACTAATTTCTATCCACATTGACTACGTTCCCACAGTGTATTTATTTCTCACATGTAGATCAACTTTCACATCACTTGTTGATAGTTATTTCTACATAAAAAAAGTTCACTTGAAAAATGTATGATGGAAATAAGAAATATTGCAACAGACAAACACTTTAGGTTTCCTTCATCTTGTTCGGAAGAATATACATCTGTGAATAATTATAGACACTTTGTTGCGTAAATTATATGTAGGATGCTTCAATATTCAAACAGTTATTGCGAGCTTTCAGAATGAACAGAACATTGAGTACTCAATGTACTATACATGCATAAATACGAATAAGTGATTTAGTTCTTAGTGGATGAAACCTCAAATGGATACATATATAAATCCCAATGTAGTTGGATTGTTGATCTGGAAATCTCGCCTTAACAATTTACTTATAATATCGGAATTTATTTGAATATGTTGCTTAATTCTGCAATTATAACCTTTCTGCCGTCATTGGCGGCCTGCTTGAATCTCTGGGCTACCTGAATTTCCATTCGAGACCATGCATCTTATTTTCTTTACTTCATGTTGTTATTATCATTCAGTTATATCCATGCATCTCCAAATATACTCGTACAGTCTATTGTTGAGCATTTCTGTGGGATCAAAGAAAAATACCAAAGTAAATTATTTTATTCTTCAGATCTAACATCACTGCGTCACATGATGTACTGAAGATGGCTGTTTTTCTTGAAACTCCTGTATGAAGAGTAAATATTATGCACTAAACTACTCTGAAAATTGTGCATATTGTGTAAACTTATTGTGCGTAATAAAGCATAATAAAGTGCATTGATATAAGTATAAAACATGGTCACTATGGTAGAGTATAACTCTGTTATGGATAAGATTTTATTTTGATAAATCACACAGTGTTATACAGTAATGTTAACTGATGACCACCTTTCGAGCACAAACTATTGCTCATAATCGTATCAAGTTACTCACACAACTTTTTCCTTCATTTAAATACATGTGTGGAATCGATTAGGTATTGGAATAAAAGACCAATATAGGATAATGTACTTTCAGAGTTATTAATATGCGTGTTACTGATCAATTACAATCAGATGGGAAATAAGACAAGTGTTTTTATAGTCATAATAAGTTACTTGTTAGAATGTTGTGATGCGCTTCAATTGAAATAGAATTTTGAGATTATTCACTATCCTCCTCTGATTTGACTGACTGGTGGTAATAATATCTTCCATATTTCTGTTATTTGCATTGAGTCATTTCTGTTGCATGTGTTGGGTGTAGACTCGATAAACAATGATTCAGTAATCAACGTCTCCCTATCTCCACCTACCTATATTACTTCTTAGAAATCTAACCCTCTCCCACCCTATTGTGTGGTTGTGTGTTAATGCATGCATTGCAATTGCCGAGCTTTTTTCTAAATTACTTATCTTCTCTGGGTCAACCATTCTTACCTTAGCTAAATTCTTATGTTCTGACAATCTGACTACCCCTGACCTATTAGTTTGACCTATGTAGTTGACCTCACAGTCATTGCAGGGTATTTTATAAATTATATTATTTTGTCTAATTGAATGTACAGAGTCCTTTAACCTACAAAGCTTGTCCCTGAGTGAGCTTGTAGGTTTAAATGTCAGCCTGATTCCTGCTTTATTAAGAATCCTACGTAGGGCCTCAGATGTCCTCTCCTTATATGGTAAAACTGTAGATTCCTAATATTCTACCTTATTTATGTTATCATTATTAGTTTTACCAACATTTTTATCTTGCTTCTAACTTTTTTGATCTTCCTAATGAATTTTACAGGACAGTTATTTGACACCAACGCTTCTTCTATCTGTTTCATTTCATCATTTAGGTCTTTTTGTACTACTTAGTGCTACTGCTCGGTTTGTTAGACACTTAACTAGGCCTACCTTTGCAGACAACGGATGAGATGAATTAAAATCTAAGTATCTATTAGAATGCATTAGCTTTTTATAAACGCTGGTGTGAAGTTTACCTTCTTCCGTTCGTTTTATTTTGCAGTCTAACATAGCTAATTCTCCTTGTTCATTTTCCGATTCAAATGTGAATTTTATTCCCTCAACTAGTGAGTTTAAATATGTCAAGAAGCTAGAGATATGTTCTGTTTTTAACATTGTGAAAGTGTCATCCACATATCTCCACCATGTTTTTGGAGTAGGATTAAATGTTGTGTTAAGAGCACTATTTTCCCAGCTGTCCATAAATATGTCTGCTACGATAGGGAATATTGGTGATCCCATTGCTACACCTTCTGTTTGTCTATATATTTTGCCTTGGAATTTAAAGATAGTAGATGTGAGGCATAACTGAATCTCCTTTCTACATAATTAATGTTATTTGTCTTTGTTTCCGGTTGACCCCCATTTCTAATGCTTCTGTTTTTGGTGTGTGACAGTACTGATAATAATACGTTGTTCTGCGACTGCGATTTTGTTAGAATGAAGTTGAGGTCACATCATGCAGTGACTGCTTGACAATGGGCTTTCTGTGGGAAACCTGTTTGTTCTGTCTGATTCTTGCAGACACAGTTCTTAACTCATATTGTTGCGAAAATCCTACTTGATCCTCAAGTAGTTTCCGATGTTGTCTGGTCAGCTAAATTTGTTGTATAGTTTACTTTTTGCCTGAGAAACTTTTGGACTGTACAACTGATTGATGGCATTGTTGAGGTATTTGTATTTTGACATAAACTATTATTTAATTGGTGGATGGTGACTAGCAGCAGAATCAAGGATGCGCATTTCGTCCTATTTGGGACTCATCAGCTGGATGTACCTGCATTTCTCAGTGAGTGATGATGTTCCCACCGAGGCTCGAACCCAGTGACCACGGTTTCAAACGCCAAAGCGTTATCCACTAGACCACTTGGGCCACGAGAGCCACCTCTTGTGCAGCGGGTCATATTGATTTAATTGAATTTTGGATTTTCCCGTCAATTGATTGGACCGAAGTGCTCGGTCTCAGGTTGACATGTCGGCTTCTTGAGCAGATGCCCAGACATCGTTGAAGCATCTGCTCAAGAAGCCGACATGTCAACCTGAGACCGAGCACTTCGGTCCAATCAATTGACGGGAAAATCCAAAATTCAATTAAATAAACTGTTATTGCTGTATAGTGCCACAGATTCTAACAAACATAAGCATCTTTTAATTTTGTTGGAACATAATTTTGGGCTGTGTCACTTCTGGGAGTTTGTCTAGCTATATATTAGAACGCATCAACTGGTTTCTTGGACAGCTGTTTCTTCATACTTTACACACTCACGATCTAACCGGGAATCGGACATTGGAACTTCAGATTATGAGGCAAAGCCCGTTGATCATCCAGATACTTGAGCCGGAATTCAGTGATCCGTGAATTCTGTCATTATAGTGCAGCTGCCAACTTATGCCATCGATGAGCATGCTTTTCATAATGACACAGTGGCCCCCACTAACTACGAATTCGCATTGCAATTTCACGACACCCATCTAGTAATCGCCAATGAGTTGGAGATTTATATTTAGACTATGGGTCTTTATAGGGATCTGGATTAAAATCAGTGTAGATTTATTTCTCCGCGACAGTGTCTGCCTAGTATTGTATAGCTTTATGCATAGATTCATCTCGCTAAAGAGTGGAAAAGTTACTAGAAATGGTTGTTTGCTCAAACAGATTATGAAATGCCTCATTTGAGTGCATTTCAGCAATTGTTTAATAAAGTGTTGATTTCGAGACCTATCAACAATGCTCTAAATCCCTTGCACACTCATCAGGGAATGCTGCTACTAAACAGAAACTCGTAGTGAAAAAATCTTTAAACATTTCTTTATTTGCGCATTTAACGTTGAGTTTTTAACGGACACATTTTGAAACGAATGAAAAAATGTTTAGGTAAATATTTTTAGTGCTCTGTTTTCTTGTCTGGATAGTTAAGCACGGAAGATTATGCTCAAGCATGATTATAAACAGCTCCAATGGAAAACCGCCTGCATTCAATGTCAGCCTCAGGATAGACATAAAACGTAAACTTGTGCGCATGCAAATTAAATGCTCACTTTTTGCAACTATTTACTCGATATAGCGTCTCGAATAAAAAAGAAAGCTTTGTGAACAATTTATTTAGCCCATATGACACTAAGGCATAGACGACATCTGTACACTTTGTAAAGATTAGATGAGAAGAGCGACTTGTTTGTCTTCATCACCTGAGAAAATTGTAACCAAGATTAAAGTGCTGAAAACTTCTCCATCGTTGAAGAATTTTTCTCTTTTTCTCTTTCCAAGTCTAATGCTTTTCTTTTCTTTCTCTGAAGGCTTTATTAGTGTTATGAGAGTGAACAGTCTCCCTGTCGGCTACTTTGTATATTCCAGCTTTTCATTAATGTTACGAAACTGCCAGTAATAAGCTGTTTGTATACACATATAAATACTTGATAATTTTAATTTTAAAATTGTTAAAAATTATGCGAATGTATTGTTTGCTTGTTATTAAGGGTTTCGTATGAATTTTATTTGCTGACGCCAATATTACAAAAGGTTTGGAAGGAAAGAAAGGTGCTACCTAATCAAACTACCAAAGAAGGGTGACTTACGCCTCTGGAAGGACTGGCGTGGAATCATGCCCTTGTCAACGCCTTGTCGCCTTATCTGGAGGAGAATAAAAAATGTACTGGATGCAGAACTCCATCAGTATGGAACAAGTTGGATCCAGGAAAGGCAAATCATGTGCTGATCAATTTGCAACTCTACGCATCGTCATCACAGAACAAAGCATAGAATGGCAGTCAAACCTCTCTACCTCAACTTCATCGACTTTGAAAAGGCCTTCAGCAGACAGTGTTGACCAAGAAGTAATTTCGAAACTGCTTCAACACTACGGCGTGCAGTGCCAAAGTCTTTATCAACCTCTTTCAGCAAATGGTTATATGACAACGGCACGTGTCAGGTGATCTACAGCGGAAAACTCGGTGAGGCGTTCAAAAAGAATTTAGGAGTAGGACAAGCTGGCTGTCTATTACTACTAATGATATTCTTAATTGTGACGGACTGAGTTATGAGTCAGACTGTGCACAGGTAGTGAGAAGACAGAAATACGCTGGACCACCGATAAGAAGACTCTAGAAGATGTGGATGATTTATGTCTAATGTCACACAAACTCGAAGACTTACTGGCGAAAACCAACAAACTGTATAGGCATGACACGATCAACTTACTGCGGCACTCTAACAAATAGTTCCCATTAGCTTTTGTTCTCCTTTCTTTGTTACTATTATATTTTTGCTCACATATTCTATTACACACTAATTTTATATTTCATATCCTGTGGTGGATTGTTTAAAATGTGAATGCAATGCTGTTCTTTTTTATTTCTTTTATTTATCTTTTTTTCTTTTTGTTGTTGTTGCTTTTGATTTTTAAAATCTTATAAAATTTATGAGGTAATTAGATGCAATATTGTAATGAACGCTAAAAATTCCATACCTGTACCACAGATACTGTTTGGAATAAAGCTATTATTATTATTACGTACAAGTGTTTTCGCTGTTGCTGGTAATATAATTTCAGTCCGTGCATAACTCATGGAAGTTTGACAAATTGTGAAGTAGAATGTACTGATTGGTTCAAACTATTCAGACTTAAATAACTACGATTTGGTTATTACAGTACTTATCAAAATACTAAACCATAGGTTCCTTACAGCATATGAGCTAAACAATTCCCCTGTTGCTGATTACTGTTGATTTATTAATACTTCTTTACTCGTTTAACTGGACACTAACTGCTGTGGTGAGCAGCTTGCAGATGGTATTGCAGAAAAAATATTGCTGTCGGTAAATTAACTAACGTTTTACAAGCCATTTTTATACTTTTGTGAATTGCTCACTGTATTTGCCATTTATAACGCATACTTCAGTTGTTAAGCGAATTTTCGCCAAATTGAAACAATAATGGTGCCTAAGACTGTATTAATTAAATTGTTTTTACCTATGTAAAGTGAGGATACTGATATATATATATAAAATTATTAACCCATTGTTATTTCAGATTCCCTGTTTTTAGGGACTTTGAAAGACATTAAGAAAGAAATGAAGACCAATCAAATGATTGTTAGTGCAACAAATCTAATGTATATGCCTAAAAAGATGATTCACAGCAAATGGAGCACAACTTTTGGATATACAAACTTTTACACAGAGATTTCTCACTGAATGAACTAATATAATTTCCCTCATAAATTTGAGTAAAACAGTCATGAGGACTTTGACAGAGTGCAGCTAATCTATTGAATTACCATAACTTACCTCCTGTTGTGAAGCACCATTATGATTTCTCAACCCTTCAAAAAAGTGATCTTACCATTTAATGAAAATATGTCGAGTGTTCTTATTATAACTAAAGATAATAAAAAATGAATTCAGATTTTAGGTTTTGTAGTCATATCGATAAAGCTTAATGCACATTTCATCACAAAAAGATATCGATCAGCTAGTTCATGAAATCAGTTGGCGGTAGGGTTATATCACGGAATGATGGAGGTTAAAACCTACCGGTTATTGAATTCCAACCCATTAGCTGTATGGTCAATTGGCTCGTCATGTAACCTGAAGATCCTGGATCCGAACTCTGGTGTTGTTGTGGGTGCCTCAAACTAGGACACAGTATCTGTCCAAAGCTCCCTGGTTTTCTATGGTTTTCCAACTGATTTCAGTTCTTGAGGAAACTTTCACTGTTGCTATTTACCTTACAATATTCCAAAGCCATCATTTTTGTCATGAGATTAATGGATGTTGAATAAAATCAAAACTGTGGTTTTAATTTGTGTAATCTTTGTTGTATTCATTTCTAATACTTTAATAATTTATTGTGTAGTGCATTGATGGTGCAATAAAATCTGGTAATTAGTTGAACTTATGCACTTTTATAAAATTCAACCTTCACTGTTGCAGTGAACATGAATGACGGTATATTTGTATGTAAATACTTTATCTTACAAAATTTTATGTTTTCCCATCGATTATGCTATAAAATATGATTGCTACTCTACCTTTCAAGTTTTACATATTCATTTAATAATCAGATTGTAAAGATTAAATCATCTCTATTCACCTTGAAACGGTTTCTTAATTATTACACTAATTCAACTAGTCAGTAGCGCTTTCTTTAAAACTGATATAAAAAAAGTTGAATGGACTGTATTTAAAATAAAATTAGACACTTTAGTCCATGAATCTTACGGTACAAGTTTGTTGATGTTAGATGATTGGAGGCAATCGGCAGGAAGCCTTGGGTCTAGGTTTCTTGCTAGCTGACACTCACCAGTCAGCAAGACGTATGTCAAGGAACTTAACCCTAAGTTCCTATTATTTGCGAAGACGCTCCAAATCGATAATTATTAGGTACGATTATCGACTTTAACTCCAAAACACAAGGACCAATAAAAACTTGTATTGTTCAGCAGTTAAAATCTTTATCGTACAAGAGTCTGTAAACAAATGTTTTTCAAGGAATGTACTGTACTTTTATTCGTATTCTTTCGTCTTCTTCCAACTTGTACACGATTGAATCATTCGCGCCTTCGAGTTGCCCACCAATGGCGACCATGGCCAACGAACCAACGTTCAATGTTCACGTTCATTTACAACGTATCTGCGACCTTGGAGAAACTCATATCCCTCCTGATGGAGAGCCGCCTAGAATCGTGGTCACATTGGAAAACCTGACTGATAGAATTTAGTCTGCACTAAACAAAGGACTAGACACACCACACTAGTTACTGGTGTCCAATGATAGTACAAGTTTGTTCATGGTATATTATTTAGATCATGTTTTCATAGTCCATAAAGGAAGTGAATTTTACAAATTGAGACTAAATACTACAAAAATGATACTATGTGTCTCAGAGTAACGTTGGATTAGGAATCATCACTTGACTATTGATTGGCTATCTACTTATTTTACTCAACCTGTGTTTATATTTTGACGAAATTTTCATCATCGATCAGTAAGCTACTGATCCACAGAATACTAAGTATCCCTATGTATACGTCTTTTCTTAGATTATAACTTTGTCCGGATCTTTGACGACTATTCAGTATAGAGGGTAACTGATAACTGTTTACCCTCTCAACAACCATATAGTCACCGAGCGATTGAATCAAGACCAATTGGTACTGAGAGTACAGAAAAAAACCAGTGGTAAATCATCTTCTGCTGCGCTCACTGAAGCTGGTGTCCCCCAAGGTGCCGTACTCTCCCACTTCTCTTTTCTTCCTTTCTACATGACTTACCATCTTCAAATTACATTAATTTTGTCAAATATGCTGACGACCTGACTGTATCTTTGCCTGTCAAATGTCAAAGCGACTGCTCTAAACTTAATGGCTTTCTGTCAGAAATCAGCCAGTGGTCCAAGGAAAACGGTCTTACCTTAAACCCCTCCAAATGCCAAACAGTCAATTTCACATTTAGGCATAAATTTGACCTAAACAAACTGGTTGGCTCTCACGAGGTATGCAAATTGAGCACTGAAATAGAACCAAGTTGGGAATTAAATACCTAGGTATCATTCTATCTGCTGATCTCTCCTGGTCGTCTCATATCTTGGCGATTTCTAAGAAAATATTCCGTCTTACCTTCTACATCAAGAAGTTAAAACATTCTGGTATACCCAACCCTTACTCCTACAATGCGTTAACTATCGCATTCTGCCTATTATTCTCTATTGTTCTCCCTTAGTTTTTCCCGGGCTACTGAAGAAAGATTATACCTTATTACGCAGGATGTTAAAGGTTGTCAGCAGGGTAAGCAACGTGCCACTTAACCAGCTTGTCAATATTCTGGTTGACAGGCACATGAACTCATGTGAAAAATGGGCCAAATCCATTTTATCTAACTCACATCACCCTCTTCACTCACAACTCCCCCCTTGCATCTCATCAGGCAGAAGCCTATATAGGAAACTATATGCTCGCACCAGAAAGTACAAAAATTCAACCATACCCTACTTAGCTCGTGTTCTGTGCGATAAAGAAAGCATAAGGCGTGACACCTATAATTCATTAAATAATCAGTAGAATAACTGGACCTCGTCTTTCCAACTCATATCATTTATAGGTACAACATTTTCTTTCTTTTCCTTTTCTCTCTCTTTTTTTCTGTCATGTGCTGCTTTGTTTCTTTCTTCTGCTTACGCCAGTAAATATGATAGCACCTACTTTTCTAAAACCTTCAAACACTGTTCAACTTTGCTTTGCTACCGATATGCCAATATGTTGTTGTCATAATGAACTGAGATTACCTTAATCTATGTAAAATTTTATTTATTGATAATGTACTAATTGGATGCAATACTGTATTAAAAATGCTGAGGATTCTGTTCCGTATCACAAGTACTGTTTTGGAATAAAGCAAATTATTATTATTATTAAAAAGTTGTGTATATAGAGTGTCTTTCCTAGTCTTTTTGTGCGATTAAACATCTAATACACATCATACCAGCTATCAGTTGTTAGTGATATTTGACCTCAACCCCTATTAAATAGAAAATTTCACTATACAGCCCATTAAATCTGTCTAAAAAAGCAAGAAAAGCTATGTTCAAATTTTAAAGAACATTTTACCAATATATTTCATCAGAGGAGTGTAATTTATGTAAACTTTTATGTCAATAAACTGAATAGCCTAGCCGGCAAAATACAGTACTATTGATTTAGGAATAGAGTTTGAACACTGTGATATATAGAGGTTAATATGACATTAGACAAGTTTGTTTCGAAGATCATACCGTATCAGTGTGTGTTTGAAACATCATTCATTTGTTAATACTCTCTCATAGTGTGTTATATCAAGTAAACCTATATAATGCAAAATTATCCTAAGAAACTTATACCGATGGTTCTCTTAATAATGTCAGCTCATGATGAAATCCTGTAGCTTTTAGCTCTACTTTGATCCATTCATCGGGACTAATCATCTAGTTTTACAACTGTGATTAATGTACCTGTAGTTCCAACTCCTTCAATATACTACAACATGAAGATATCCATCAGATATGTGTTTGCATCCTTTTAAGTTATCATTCTCAAAATTCCATATTTATGTAAACTAAATGTTTGTTTATCCATTTCGGTGAGTAATCATGGTTGATTTCACATGATAAAATAGTAAAATGCCTGAGGAAAGCAAATTAAGAGTCTCCCCTATATTTCTCAAAATGACCTTGTTTTGTTCCTAATATTTTCGGTTGAGAAATTGTTTACATGTGAACTAAATAATCACCCCTTAAATATAGGCATTACATGGTAGAGCATCATAAATCATTCGGTATGTGAATGTATCACATAATATCGTAGATGATAGAGGGAGATAAAAAAATATATAGAAAACATTCTTCAAATAACTTTCCCGTTGCAAAACTAGAATTCAAGTTGAACATAAACATCATTGATTTTCTCCCCTAATATTATCTATTGCACGAAAAAAATAGCCTAGAGTTGAAAACAACTTATTCTCAGCAATAACTGAAATTCGTACTTATTTTTATTCCTTTACTTTCCCAGTGAAACATAGAGCTTCAAGCTAGAGCCTAGAAGCTTCGGTAGCAGTGGTGTTTATTTTTACGGGATGCGGTTGCTGGTCTCATGCCTAACCTTCCATCTTTACCAGTCTTATTACTGGCTTAGCCGAGGATCGAACCCCGGACCGCCTGCATCAAAGAAGGAGAGATGGTTGGCAATCCCCTACACAGGACTGTAGATATCAAGAAATCTGAATTTAGTCTTTCATATATGGCTGCCTTAAAAGTCTGTTTCGTATGGCTTTCAGAACTAATCAGAATGTGAATTGGTCTAAACTTTCCTTCCCACATCAGGAAGGAGAATTAAATGGAATGCTAGTCACTATCAAAGGCTAAACTTGCTGATATCATTCTGCTTATGACTGGGAGTATTATTTTACCCTCGAATTCACACCACAGCGTAAGCTTTATACACTTTAACTGCTTCATCCATTAAATATAAATAAAGCCACTGTATCCCAGTAGATAACTGCGAAGTGATAGTCCAAACACTTACTCAGGTTAATGAATTACTTGGCTTAAGTAATGTTGAAATTATTTTAGGGATACCCACTTTTATCAATTTACTCATCTTGCAATTACAGAATGCAATTCAGAAAAGTATACGGCAAGAGTAAACAATAGACACCAAAGTTAAATGACCTTGATTTGGCCAATCAGAAAACTCAGCATTAATCCTCTTTGAAATTGTCAACTAGATTTGGTTTTTGACTCCTCCGTAGATAATGTTTTGATAGGGAGGAATAAAACATACATGTGTGAAGGGATAATAACTCTGGAAAAGTATTACCGGGCTATTGATGGTTATACATTCAGATGCAACCACTTTATATGAGGAAGTCTGTATAAGTTGGCATGTCATGCATAACTGGTGATTTTTTAGACACTTTCTTCTCGAAATTCAAACTCTCCCTTAGTAATATATTGCGTATATGCAACTAGTATCTGCTACAGCTGGAGAAATAGAGAATACATTGGTTTGATATGTCTATAACCAATTCTATGAGAATCTGGGACCAGTTTTACAGCATATTAAAGATATATACCCTATATGATTCACTTTTATTACATATATCATAGACACACTTCTTTGTAAATTAAGTACCCCTTTTCACCTAGAAGAATCTGACTGACTGTTTCAAGGTCGTCTGAAGTTGGTGTCTATTCTTTACTGTTGCCAAGTATACATCTTATTCAAGTCAGACGCAGCTATGGATGAACCTTCTTACATTTATACTTTATGAATTTAAGAACAAATTAAGCCTATTCATTTGCATACAGTTTAATATGCTTGCAGTTTATTTTTTTCATTCCTCACGTTCCTAATGGAACATAGGGCTTCAAATTTTAAAGTTTCAGAAGCAACTGTGTTATTCTGTTTACACAGTGGGGCTGTATTAGGCTCACTCTCAACCTTCCTTCATTTCTCGTCTAACAATAGACTAGGCAAGATTTAGCATTGCGTCGGCCGGCAATCGAACCCGACACTCCCACATGGCTAGTGAACATTCCACCACTAAACCATCAATGCATTTCAGCTATCACCTTGTGTAAATGTCTCCCATCATTTTATAGCGAGAAACTTATAGTGAATGAAGAAAGTAGATTTTGAAACCCGAAAAATTCCGCTACTTCAAAGTATCAACGCTCAGCATCATTTCTAACAAGTTCATAAGATTTATAATTGCTTTCTAACTCATGCACATTAACAGTAAATTTCTTTTACGCTTCGATTATTATTTTAGCCCATCAATCATCACCAAATTTAATTAGTCGTAATTGTTAAGGAGATAGAATCATATTAACAGATACACTAAATAACAAATTAGAAGTACTTTTAATATAAGAAGAAGAAGAGGAACTTCCCGAACGATATTTATTTAATGATAGGATGAAAACTAGGACACAATCCATTCAAGCTAATGACATTCTGACTTATACAGATGTCGTATTAATCATTTTATTACATTAAAGATCTCCACGTAGATAATCGAAAAGGAAGAAAATGTACAATAAAGAGAAAGTTACAGTTTAATTGCTTCTTTGGTGGTAATAATGACAGGATACTAAAATGAATAGTCTTTATATATTTTCGTTATGTTTGTCTTTAGAAATAAACGACCATACCGATCAACCATGCCATACTATTTCACCGAGAGTACAGTCAGTATTTATTTAAAAGACATTGGTAATTCCACTGTAATATACTGAGTTTTCTGTAATCCTTCTGTAGGTCCACTACTTGTTTTGATATGTATAGCTGAGAACACTACAATCAACGAAGCTTAGGCATTCATGACTAGATGCGATATACTAGAAAGTCAACACACTCCTATTGATCAACAAAATCATATTGACAGAAGTTGGAAATCATTTGTGACTTAACTCCAGTATGCATACGTTGACACTTAAACATCTCACACTTAACCCATCATCATTTATAGAAACAGCGATCCTAAGCTGCTGGTTCTCAGATGGCTTTGTAGCCGGTGCCTTTTTGAGACGTTGTTTAATTTTAAAATAAATGAATGACAGTATAGTTTCAAACCTCAGATTACTGTCTAATCTGCACGTGTTTAAATCTCAACTTCGGCTAACTGACAGGCAAACCAGTATTTGGATGAAATATTTTTTTTTATTCCTTCACGTTCCCAGTGGAACATGGGGCTTCAAGCTAGAGGCCTGAAGTTTCTGGAGCACTGTTCATTTTTGCAGGATGGGATTGCTAGCCTCATGCCCAACCTTCCCTCTTTACCAACTTATATTACTAGCTTAATGGGGTAAGGAAGTGCGTCGGCCGGGGATAGAATCCCGGACCATGTGCATGGTCGGCGAACGCCCTATCCGCTGTGCTATCGACGATGAAATATAATCAACTCTAATTTATATCATAGTAAGCGCTTCACTGAGCTTTATATTTGGTGTAGTATGCTCACACTGGTGAAATAATACATTTAAAGTCTTACGGAAAAGTAAATGAAAACATTCATTAGCATAAATTTTCCTTGTTTTAAATATATAGTAGAGGCCTTTCAATATTAATCCTAGTGTGACTACAAACTGATAACAGTTAAAGAACAATTGAAAGCTAGAGAGTACTGGAGAGCTGATTCGTCCTAGTGTCATAGCAGAAAACTGTGGTATTTGGTAGCGGAATTGTTTATTTGGACCAAATAACGGACAGTAATGGTAAAGTATAGAAACCTTACATTGAAAATTCAGTTTGCGAAAACTACTCATATTTTGATTCTTCTGTGGTTTCATAAGGATTTTCATTTCGTCTCTTTGCAGTTTAATCCATCGCCCCGCTATTCAATATTCTTGCAGTTGACGTTACCAATATACTACTTATTTATGAGACAACAAAATGCAATTATAATTGTAATTCAGTAGATCGTCGGATTCAAAGCAAACTGACGATATAATATTATGTCACTGATGTGACTATTTCCATCAGTAAGCTTGACGACGGGGAAGTTTAGGAAGAATTCCTAACTGTTTGTCAACTTGTGGTGGCGTAGCATATTATACATTTTTACTTATATAAACTAACAACAAAATGTATGATAAATACTGAATAATGACATAGTATTTAAGTTTGGCCAAAGACTGATGTTGGTCAGAGAACCGCTTAGAGCTACGGAGTACCAGACGGCTGTTTTGCCCTGGTTTGGGACTCTTCAACAGTAGGCACCCACTGGGGTTTCAACCCAAGAACATCCAGTTACAAGGTAAGCTCGTAGACAATACAGCCACTGGGACCTGATCCAGTGGCCCATGAATTCCAACCTCTACTAATTCGTGATTTTAGCGTGACCACCAGCCAGTGTCATGGTCAATATTTGAAACAAATCAAATCCCTACAAACTAACTCTGAAAAAATCAATCTGATGCTCAAATATGGCTGGCTACAGGACGAAGTTGCTTGGCGTTCTAGTAAGAAGTCGTGAGCAGTTTGGTCCTCCAGGTTAGGCGTGATGGCAAATACTCTCCGATGGTACTGGCTGCTGGATACGCTGAAATGGTAGAAGTAAGAATTCATGATCCGTTGAATTGGGTCCCAAGGACTGAATGGTCTACAAGCTTGCCTTGTAACTGGAAGGTCCTAGTTCAAACCCCGTTGGGTGCATACTACAGAGGAGTCCCAAACTTGAACGAAGCAGCTGCCCAGTACTCCTTGGTTTTCCAACACTTCTCTAGATGATACCAGTCCCTGATCAAACTGAAATTCTTGTTTAAAAATATTCGTTTAACTTGTAAATGAAATAGTTTATTTTACATTCAGCTATTCCTTAAAATTATTCATAGACAAACATTTCCATTTGATGACAGGAGGCTGTTAATCCAGGCCTATGGTGGCTGAGGTTATTCGAATAACTTAATTCAGCATTCAGTACCACGAATATCATTCTGTTGATCTAAAGCTATGTCACATACTCCAACCAAAATTGGCTTTTCAGTTCAACCGTATGTTTGTATATATATATATCTACTTGTTTATTTAAGGTCATCTGTGTTTTGAATTAATTGTTGACTAAGTAAACAAATGCAAACAAAATTTCACTGATATTTAGATAAAATTTTATGAATGACGATTGGCCTATAAGTTATAATATCCGGCCATTGGATTGACTTTGATAATATTGACATTATTCAGGAAAAAAGTTTTCAAGTCATATAGAACGCTTCATTGTAGAATCACTTTTTATAAAATATAATTCAAAATTTTGTAGGTTAGAATACATTTGAACTGACTTCAACACCCTACTAATAACTAATGTTAGCACAAATATAACCAAAGTTTTCATATTATGCACTACTTCTATAATTCATATATTTTTCCTATAGAGCAATACGTACATATCTGTTGATTTTATCATTTTTCTCAGTAGACAACACAGAATTGCTTCAAAAAGAAGAATCTTAGTCGAGTTTCCATAAACAATCCGAGATTTTGAAAATTCCGCTTTGCCATCACTGTGATAATTGCTTTAATATGACTTAAGAAAGGTTGGTTGTTCAATTAAACAAAACGAAAATATGCATTAAATTTTATCAGGATTTGTAGCCAATTTAGTGAAATTGCCCTTCTTCTTTCAAATTTAGAAGCAAAATAACCATCCTATTATGCTCCAGGGACTGACTGATAACCCTGCGACTACTATGACTGGGATTAGTTGAGTAAATTCTTACTACAGCAATATTTACGCAGTCCTGAAGAGTCTAAATTCATACACCCGGTTTCCTTGATTCCGTTGAACAAGGTAACAAGGAATAAAAAGATCCAATTTTATTTCACGACTTTTCTTCAGCTTCTAACAGCTCTCAAAATCCCATCAGTTGTTATAAATGTAAATCTAGAACATAATTCGATAATTCTTCGCACGGTTACAGAACAAAACGTATGGACAAATTAAAAAATCACACTATCACAGTTTATATAAGCATATTATAACGAAAAGTAGAAGTAAAACTATGAAATAAACAAACTATCAAGTTAGTCTGACAGCTTAATATTGAGTTTAGCTCAGTCAGTGAACATGGGAATCAGGTAAAGGTTATGACGCAACAGTAGATTTAGTCACCTGGGTAATGTGAAGTTTATCATTTTATCTTTCTCTATACAATAGTTTTGTTGAAATCATGTGGTAAGAATGATTTCTGTGAAACGGTAAAGGAGAGTATTTAGTTCATCTTAGTTTCCAGTGTCTTTCTGTCATGAATTGGCAAAAGTTAGAATTCATTGGCCATTAGGTCGGGTACCAGTGGCTATGGTCTACGAGCTTGCCTTGTAACCAGAAGGTCCTTGGTTAGAACCCCCGTGGGTGCGTACCAGTGAAGAGCCTCAAACTAGGACGAAACAGCTGTCGAGTACTCCTGGGTTTTCCAATGTTTCTCTAACTGATGTCAGCTCATGATGAAATCCTCCAACCAATCTTTCTGTCTAATGTTGACTCACAATGCGAACTACTTGCTTACTTACTTAATGGAGTTAAAGTGTGAATAAGTTTGTCTGTACGGAAGTACTTTACACTAAAAAACATGAAAATAGATCTGATGTAAGTGTATTGTTTGCGAGTTTACTATTCAGTGCAGTGTAGAACTTGAATTACTCACACATATAAACTCACTAGTAAGGGGAATAAAATTCGCATTTAAACAGGAAAATGAACAAGTAAAATTAGCCATGTTAGATTGTAAAATAAAACTAACAGAAGAAGACAAACCGCACAAAAACTAACGTTTATAAAAAGCCAACGCATTCTAATAGATATTTAAACTTTAATTCATCTCATCTGTTATCTGTAAAGGCTGGCTTAATAAAGTGTCTAACAAACCGAGCAGTAGCACTAAGTAATACAACACAAAACCTAAATGATGAAATAAAACAGATAGAAGAAGCGTTGGTGTCAAATAACTATCCTATAAAATTCATTAGGAATATCAAAAAAAGTTAGAAGCAAAATAAAAGTGATGGTGAAACTAATAATGATAAAATAAATAAGAAAGAATTTACGGTATCTACGGTTTTACCATATAAGGAGGGAACATCTGAGAACCTATGTAGGATTTAAAGAAGGTGGCATTAAAACCCACAAACTCACTCAGATAGGACAAGCTCTGTAGGTTAAAGGACCCAGTAAGTTGACTCAGTTAAACAAAATAATATAATTTACAAAATACCTTGCAACGATTGTTAGTTAAGTCAACTACATAGGTCAAACTAGTAGGTCGGGAGTAGTCAGATTATCAGAACATAAGAATTTAGCTAAGGTAAGAATGGTTGACCCCGAGAAGATAAGTAATTTGGAAAAAACTCAGCAATCGCACTACTTACATTAACACACAACCACACAATAGGGTTGGTGGGACAGAGTCAAAATTCTAAGAAGTAATGTAGTTAGGTGGAGAGAGAGATTGTTTACTGAATCCTGCCTGGTTCATCGAGTCTACACCCAACACCTGTAATAGAAGTGACTCAACGCAAATTCCAGAGATATGGAAGATATTATTACCAGTCAAATCGGAGAATAATAAATAATGTTAAGATGTATTCAATTCACATTATAACATTCTAACAAGTTACTTATTTCTACTACAAAAACATTTTATTTCCCATCTTATTGTATTTTATTGATATCACTAATATTGTTTCCGGATGTAATTTATCTTATATTGATTTTATTCAAATGTCTAATCATCAATTTTTACTCATGTATATAAATGAAGCAAGACAGTTGTGTGAGTAGTGCCTTGATATGATTATGAGCGATAGTTTGCGCTCGAAAGGTGGTCATCAGTTAATATTACTGTATAATACTGTGTGATTTTATCAAAATAAAATTTGTATCCATAATGGAGTTATACTCTACCACCACAGTGCCCAAGTTTTATACTTATATCAAAAGAACATGTAATAATTCACATTCAAAACGTTAATTAGTAGTAATAGAGATATGTATTTTCTTCACTTATTATGACTGAGTGACTATCATTTAGGCATGATCTGTAATGACGGTTTTTTGTCTTTGCTGTAGAGTAAATCTGCTTCCCAGCAATACAATTAATCATGGAGAAAAGAGACCACCTATTATAAATATGAACTTACATCTCTATGTACGAATGTATGCACGTTTGGACATACAGTTTTAACTTCATATAGTTTTTTTGTTTTGTTTTTTTGAATTCAGTGCACAGAACTGTTAAAGTATTCAATATGGTAATTAATTTTACAGATGGTATGATTTAAACAACATTCTGGTGGATATATAGGCGCTTAACTTGACATTTACTTTATCTACCTAAATTCTATACTTCTCCGATAAAAAAGCAACCAATTATTATGAAAAAAAAAAAAAAACAGCAAGACAAACTGACAGTATAAGTTCTTATCATTTGTTTTGATGCGCTTACTTCATTCTAACCGTCATCTTGACGCATAGCACTGACATATTGGATAGAAAAAATAATTAACAAATCCTTCGCCTGTTTTTTTTAAATTTCCTTTTGTAGTATTAACCGAGTAGGCGTTTTTTAATATATCGCCTAAATGAAACACTGTGAAAGCATAAATCGCCAGAGTAATTTGTTTATCTGAGATCATTAGATAAGAGTACGTCAGTTCTAAATATAACATCAAATGTTATTCACTGAACAGTTATTTTCAGAAATTGTCTTCTGATGACGTCATAAATCCCTTCTGTATGTGAAACGTACTCATTAATGTTCGTAAAAATGACGGAAATTAGCTTTATTTCATAAATATTGCAATAGAATAACTGTTTGGAAAATTCCTTCTAAAAGATCTAATTATGGTATTTATACGTATTTGGATATTTCAACTAACTTTGTAATTATTATCCGTTTTTCTCCTAGACTGTATGTCACTTTCCTGACGTTTTCACATCATTTGTTGACTTAATCCTTGCCATTTGAGTTCAGGGGATTCTGACCTTGGACTGTCTGCAAGAAATGTGTACTGCGTGATTCTTGCTGACGGAGTTTTAATCTTACTTTTTTTTCCTTCACGTTCCACAGTGGAACATAGGGCTTCAAGCTAGTGGCTTGAAGTTTCTGTAGCAGTGTTTATTTTACAGGATGGAGTTGCTAGCTTCATGCCCAATCTTTCCTCTTCACCAGCATTATTTCTGGTTTAGCGAGGTAAAGGAGTGCGTCGGTGGGTGATCGAACCCCATACCATGTGCATGATCGGCGAGCGTCCTAACCGCTATACCACCACGCACTTTAATCTTACCTAGTTCGGAATATTCTACTTGATTCTCAAGTACTTCTTATGGCTGATTCTTAGTTAACTAGCTTTCTTCTACAGTACTTGTTTTGTACGGGAAAATCCTCTTTTCTGTATAGTTGCCTAACTGCATTGTTGAGGTAATTTTGAGATGTTGATATGTTATCATTGTTAACTAGTACCTAAGATTTTATCGTAAATAAGTGTCTTTTTGCTGTCGTTGGAGCATTTTGTGACTTCAAGTAATTCAAGGAGGTAGAACGAGAAGATTAGTTTCCAGTGTTCAGACTACAACACATAGGTCTCGGTCGCTACAAATTTTGTCGCTTTCAAGATAAATATTTTTGTCTTTAGTTGCAAGCGTTGCAACTGTAACCTATTGCTTGTGATTCTTCAACACCATTCGAAAAATAGAAGAAGACTAGTAATCTTGTTTTACCATGCAACTGCAGAACTATGACACATACTTTTCATACAGTTCTTCGGAACCGAAATAAGACATAAAATAAATGCACTATTAGTAAAATAACTCAATATCAGCAAAGTTAATTAAAAAGGTGGCCTTTGGTTGCTTGACCTTTGTTTTAAAGAGTAAATATGCAGGCAGGTTCCACTTTCATTTTCCTGCGTCCACTGCGGTGTTCATCACGTAAACGTGTAGAGTTCCTAGCTCATCTGTTACTAGCCATATAACTTTCTATACTTTCTTAAAGGAGACAAGACATTTTCACCTATCAAGTATATTGGTCTTAGACGAACTCTTTTAAGGTTATTTGCTAACAGTACTCGTAAATAAAGCAAGCTTAATGGTGCTACAATTTTGAGTAACTTTATACACTTATTCCACTTTGTGGATTTGAACAGAGCAGAAACAGCGGTTTGTGCAGAATAACATGGTACCATTGTTTGTTTTTTCAGCTTCTCATCAACTGTGTACAGCCTAAAAGAGAACTGAGTTTATGTACGGGGCAATTTTAACGTACCTGCAAATGTGTCATGATGTCAGTTGACAGGAGACTCCAAACTTAATAAACAATGCTCAGAAGTTACACTTCTATGGCTTATACGCAGAAGGTCCAAGTTTACACGGAACGAAGTCAGAGAAATAAATTTCTTGGTACAGTGGGAAGGGAGTTACGCAATAAAGACAAGGGTTGGTAACTGATAAGTTGCGTAACAGTAATTTGAGTTCAACTCAAATCATGGAAACAAAAAGCAAGCCAAATTATATTGTGGCGAAAGGGGAAGATATTTATACATTTAGATGTATTTACAGGTTCATTCAGTGATAATTTGATCTCCAGATTATGGGTTTTGTAGGGATTTAGATTAGTTCCAATGTGGATTTAGTCTACAACCAAGATCGGTCGCAGAATCTTTGACAACCTGGGTTCACTGGATAGCTTCCTCGTCCAACTTCTCTGCCACAGCCTACTTGATTACCCAGATATTTTATCCATCAAAATGCATCATGTTTACTGCTTTTTACATTCTTTTACTCATCTAATCATCACAGGGAGTTAAAATCCATACTATTCCACTATTTTAAAAAGTCTTTGCCAACCGCTGGGAATTTTCTGAAGGAAGTGGAGGAGGAACATTGTGAAGTTGTTCTGGAGCAAGTTTCAGGTAGAACAATATTGCTTCATGTGATATATTATCGATTATTACATTATTTAAAGATTCTCGCAATTAAACTCGCTGAAAATTATGTATGGTGTATAACGCATTTTTAAGAATAAAGCTATTATTATTACTTTGGGAGTCCTTATCAGTGCGAACCCAAGGCACCAGCAGGGATCGGACGGGAGAACATCAGGTAACGAGGCCAAGCTCTTCAACTATCCAGAAACTTTGGATAGAATTCATTGACGTATGAATTCTAATCTTGTGAATTCATGATATAGCAACACAACCTATGCCACCAATGAGCATCCTACTCACTTTTCAAAGATTCTCTAACTTATGTTGCTTGGTGATGAAATCTAAACTGAAGATAAGTTGATTGTTTACAGACGCTTATCTGTAAAATACTGTGATTCATGTTAATTCATATAGTTTCGGGAGAAGTTAAACTTTAAGCACTGAAGAGGCATGACCTCGCCAATGCCCCTGGAACGCCCAGTCAGTAGGTTAGGGAAACTAGGTGAATGACATTATATTCATTGAAAAAATATGTTTTATGAAGTGTTATCATACTAAACGGGATATATGGTGAGTTTAAAGTTAGGTTTAGACTGGGAACAAATTAGGATAAGGTTAACCTAATTAGGAAGATATTAGGGTTGGTTTGAGATAGATTAGGGTTACATTAGGGATGCATTAGGGTAAGGGTTAGGTTACGAAAAGATTGGGGTTAGGATTATTATTATTATTATTGTTCCCTTGGGTTCCTAGTGGAACATAGGGCTTCAACTGCACGTCTCCACTTGCTTCTGTCTTCTGCTGTACTTTTCACTTGCATCCATGTTAGTCCATACTGTTTCAACTCCTCTTCACACGATCTCCTCCATGTCACCCTTGGACGTCCCACTCGCCGCTTCCCTTTCGAGTTCCACTCGAGCACTGGCCTGACGCACGATGTCACCCAGCGGCCTCCTCAGCGAGTGTCCAATCCATCTCCACTTTCTCCTGCATATTTGTTGAGCGATTGGTTCTTGTTTTGTTTGTTCCCATAGTTGGTTTCTTGTTGGTGATTCTTTCCGGCCATCTGATCTTCAGTATAGAACGAAGACAGTTGTTGATAAAGGTCTGCAACAGGCTGTTGGAAATATTCTTTGTGACCCGCCAAGTTTCTGATCCTGTATAGAAGAAGAACTGACTTGACGTTTGTATTGAAAATCCGAATTTTGTTGTTGATGCAGGCTGAGTGACGAAGATTTCCAGATTGGTTTCAGGTTGATGAATGTGTTTCTCGCCTTCCCGATTCTCGATTTGATATCCTCGTCCGTTCCTCCTGTAGTTGAGACAATGCTCCCTAGATAAGTGAAAGAAGTAACCTCTTTCAAATCCCTCCAGTTGATGGTGATTGGTGTTGGATGTTGCTGATGTTGTTGGTTGGTTGTTTTCATAACCTTCGTCTTGTCTATGTTCACCTGGAGTCCTGTCTTTGCTACTTCTTCGACCAGTTTGTCGGTTTTCGCTTGTAAGTCTTCGATTTAGTGTGACATCAAACATAAGTCATCCGCGAAATCCAGGTCTTCTAGGTTCTACATGTCTGAAGCATAATCCAGTCCATCACAATTAGGAATATCGTTGGTGATAATAAGCACTCCTGTCTGACTCCTGTGTTTACTTACGGGTGCCTCCTTTCGATGAAAGCAAAAATAAGAATAAGGACGTGGAATGTTCGTACAATATACGAAGCTGGGAAGGCTGCCCAGGTAGCCGCAGAAATGAGACGATATGGAATAGAAGTGTTGGGGTTAGAATTAGAGGAACAAATTTACCTTTCAGCGCTTTGGCTGCTTCTAAGGTAATTGACGTTTTCTCCCCCCCTGCCCACTGGTGCCTTTACCTACCTAACAAAAAAATATTATATTCAATAAACAAAATCTGAACAAGCGTATGCAATTCAGTTCAAATTTTTTACTCATCAAAAATGATACGAAAAAGAATATTTGAGCAAATTTTTTTATTCATACAATTTAACTTAGCAGTCTTCTTCTGTTGTGTTAATTAAAAAAAATCCACACTGTCAATATGACTGTTAATGTTGGCAGATAATAAATAAGAGGTTCTTGAGTGAAAATGATTTTGCATCGCTTCTGTACAATCCTCTATTCATCTTCTAATCAAATATTTATGAAACTTCACTTTATAGATTCTCATTGTTGAAAGTAACTGTACCATAATTGTTTTGCTGATTGTTACAAAAGGGGAAGAGAGTGAGTGAGAGATACATAGTGAAGCCTAATTTTTTGTTTATGCCAGAAAGCTTCACACAAATAAATACACACTTGTTTTTGGACAAACATTCAAATAATTCTTGCTGTAAAAACCTATCTCAATAATTGTAGTGTTACAAAAGAAAGTAGGGTATTTATTTGAAATAATGCCAACATATATTTATATATGTATGTACATAACTTTCGAATAGATGTATAACATCGTTTCAATATCCAAGCCTAAAAGTGCAGTAATTATAGTACTGATTAGAATATCCGGAATATAATGATTTTCTTCGATGTTTCTTTTACTTCTTTTATGATGGATTCCTAAAGGAAATAACCAAATGTCAAAGAATAGTGTTGCTTGACGAAGTTTAAATGCCTAAAATAAAATCAATAAGCACCTCAGGGAACGACGACGGCCTGCTTGAAACTCTGGGCTACCTGGATTTCCATCCGAGACCATGCATCTTATTTTCTTTAGTTCTTGTTTTTTTAATCATTCAGTTATATCCATGCATCTCCAAATGTACTCGTACGGCCTATTGTTAAGCATTTCTGTGGGACCAAAGAAAAATACCGTAGTGTATTATTTAATTCTTTAGATCCAACATCACTGAGTCACCTGATGCACTGGAGAAGTACTTGAAATTTTGATTTGACACTAGTAACTAGTGTGATGCGTCTAGTCCTCTCCTTGGTGCAGACTGAATTCTATCAGTCAGGTTGTAATGTGGCCACCATTCTAGGTAGCTCGCCATCACGGTGTACATTGTTTGTGATGATATTAGATGATTGGAGGCAATCGGCAGGAAGCCTTGGACCTAGGTTTCGTGCTAGTTGGCAATCTTCAGCAAGGCGTATCTGCAGCCTTGAAGGGACTCATGTCCCTTCTGAGATTCGAACCCGTGTCACCCAGTGCTGCAGTCAGAGACGTTACCACTGAGATATTCGGGCTCGCGATTGACCTCCTGTAGGACTGTAGTGGATATTTTGATTTGACACTAGTAACTAGTGTGATGCGTCTAGTTCTCTCTTTGGTGCAGACTGAATTCTATCAGTCAGTCCTACAGGAGGTCAATCGCGAGCCCGAATAGCTCAGTGGTAACGTCTCTGACTGCAGCACTGGGTGACACGGGTTCGAATCTCAGAAGGGACATGAGTCCCTTCAAGGTTGCAGATACGCTTTGCTGAAGAGTGCCAACTAGCACGAAACCTAGGTCCAAGGCTTCCTGCCGATTGCCTCCAATCATCTAATATCACGACGTACTTGAAACTTCAGTATGAAGAGTAAATATTATGCAATGAACTACGCTGAAAATTGTGCATACTGTGTAAACTGTTTATTCTAAAGTAATTCTATGGGTTCCAACAGTGGTTCAGAATAACACAGAAAAGATAGGCAAGTTTGTTTAAATGAACTTTATATTGATATAATAGCAGTAGTATCACCTATGTTGCCTATAATGGTTATTGGTTTCTCAATGACAGCAGTGTTTTCAAAATGAATTCAGATGATAATATCATAGTATTTCCAAAGCAATATTTATATAACTCAACATTTCATGCCTTCGAATTTCTAATGTGTTGCTTTCATTATTGTTTCTCTCCTATTAGAGTTGATTTCTTTTTGAGAATATTGTATGTTTCAGCTTTTTGTGATATACTTAGTGACTATAACTAAGAATACTATGAAAGCTGGTGCACGTACAAAGCATCCAACATTCGGTTCACAGAATAGCGTCAGCAGATTTTCATGAAATCGAATCATTATACGGTGTATGATTTCGCATTCATTTTAGTTCCGTGAATTGACTGTAATTCAGTTGATTTTCATGTCAACTAAAACTGATAAATATAAGGCAAGAATTAATCCTGGTCTCTTCATATCGCACAAAAATATGTGGCTAACATGAATCCGTCAGTATAATCATATTTTATATTCCTGATGTGAGTGTTATTTGGCTTCATAATATACTGGTACTTTAAAACTGTTTGGTCTCATCAACGGACTTGATGACACCACTACTGGAGAAGGTGTGGAAAGAGGGCAAGGTACCTGCAGATTGTGAGAAAGGCTACTTATTCAAACTGCCAAAGAAAGGACACTTAGGTAAATTCAAGAACTGGCGCGGTATTATGCTACTGTCCATCTCAAGCAAAATACTAAGCCACATCATCCTGGAGAGAATCAAACACGCCACCCTGGATGAAAAACTTCGACCGGAACAGGCTGGATTCAGGAGAAACAAATCATGCATCGATCAAATCGCAACACTACGGATCATCATTGAACAGAGCTTGGAATGACAGTCAGCTCTCTATCTCAACTTCATTGACTTTGAAAAGGCCTTCGACAGCGTCGATCAAGAGGTGGTTTGGCAACTACTTCGCTACTTCCAAGGGGTGCCGCCGACAATTATGCATTCCATCTAACAGTTGTGCGATAATGCTGCATGCAAAGCAATCCACAACGGGAATCTCACAGAATCCTTCAAAGTGAAGACAAGAGTAAAACAAGACTAGCTGGCTGCCTACTATCGCCAACGATTTTCCTGATTGCAGTAGGTTGGATAATGCGACAAACAGTGGGCAATGAGGAAACAGGCATAAAATGGACTCACCCAAAAAAACTTGGAGGATCTGGACTTCGCCGATGACATATGTCTGATTTCCCACAAACTGGAAGATATGCAAGCGAAAAGCAACAAGTTGGCAGAAGAAGCATCCAGAGAAGATAGGACTTCAGGTGAACATAGAGAAAACAGAGGTGATGGAGATTCCTGGGTAACAGCAGCAGCAACAACAATGAACAACAATCAGCATGAATGGGAGAAATCTGGAAGAAGCAACCTCCTTCAGCTACCAACCTGAGAAGCATCGTTTCAACTACAGGCGAACGGAACTGATGAGGATATCAAAGCAAGGGTCAGGAAAGCAAGACAAGCTTTAATTACTCTCAGTTCTGTATGGAGGTCAACAGCACTCAGCATCAAAAATAAGATCCGGATTTTCAACTCCAATGTGAAGTCAGTGTTACCTACTATACGGATCAGAGACTTGCACTGCGTGTCACGAAAGGCACTTCGAACAAACTACAGACCTTCATCAACAGCTGTCTTCGCTCAATGTCACTCAAGATCAGATGGCGGCCAGAAAAGATCAGCAACACGGATCTCTGGAAATAAGCGAACCAACCCAGCAGGAACCAATTGTGCGACAAATATGCAAGAAAAAATGGAGGTGGATTGGCCATACTCTGAGAAATCAAACCATCAAGTGACATCATACGCCAAGCCATCGCTTGAGTGAAAGCCGAATGAGAAGCGGCGAGTTGGTCATCAGTGCGAGGGTCGGGTGAAATGGAGGAGGTCATGTGAAGAGGAGATGAAAACGTGTGGGCAGATATGGAGCCAGGTGAAAAAGTTGGCAGAGAACCAAACGCAATGGAGACGTGTGGCTGAATCCCTATGTTCCTCTAGGAATTAAAGGAAACAATAATAATATGCTAAACAAAGCATGTTTATTTTCTTGAAACCATAATGATGTACGTTATCAATGTGAAATTCCATCAAGTTATCAAGGATGTAACACAGTGACTCCATTTATTTGTCACCGTTTTTTATTGAACTCACGGTCACTAAATTTATGACCCTTGTGTTATTTGCTTATGGTAATGAAAGATAAATTGTCGAAATTGATGGAGACGTTTCAAACTATATGAATCTGAGAAATGACATGGAATCAGTAATTTTTAAATGCCAATTTAAAGATTCCAAATTTTCCCGTTGCGCAATTTTCACTTATGTTACACAGGACATAAATATTGTCAGCTTTTGATTCGAATATTCTTGTTTCACATTATCAAGAAGTAGATGATGGATTAGTAGAAGTAATCGACTTTGATTATTTGGGGTTTCACTGCCTAAAATTCTATCACAACTGCTTAATTACAGAACAGTTGACTTTATAAGTAGTATAAACTTGGATGTGTTGCACACTGAGTTCACTTTCTCTTCTAGCTTGCCTGAAGACGTTTACTATACTAAAAGTCCAAAAAAATAAAAGTGATAAGTCATAACAGGTAAAAGGATTAAAACAGAATTATACTCCCTTCAATGTTAACTCTTATTACGCAGTTCCTTATGTGGTGTTTAGTCGCAGAATCCAGTGAGCACATTTTCCCTATTCTGAACTCGTCAGATGAATGTGCCTGCTTCCCAAAGTGATGGCGTTTCTACTGAGACTCAAACCAATTAACTATCACTTCAAAAATCAAAACTTGTAAAGGTTATACTTTGCAATTATGTCTCATTTATTTGTGATTTTCCATTGATTTTTCTGACCAAATTGGTCAGCCTTATTCGAGTATATGGATTTCATGGACAGATGACTCAACATCACCTGGATTAATTACTCAAAGTTACTTATGGGTTATAGCTAGCAACAGAATGCAGGACAAACGTCTCATCCTATCTGGCATTACTAGCCACCACTAAAAAGTAAATTCGAGCTATTAATCTTGGTAATATGAAGTCAGGGGGTCTATATACCGAAATGAGGCTGATCAATCGAGTCAAATATGATCAACAGGAAATCATAGATACACACAACATATTATCAATTTGAGTTTTCGATTTGTCTTTTCATTGTTGAAAAACTTCAAAACAAGTCTAGTGCATTCCATCAGCATCAGATTATACACAATCAGCTTTACTAAGCTGTCTGCATTGAATAGTTCAATGTTTCTAAGGGGACCAAGTCAAACAGAGACTGCTGACAACATTTATGTTTTCATATAGCCGACGCATCCCTTTACCTTGCCAAACCAGTTATGAAACTGATAAAGAGGGAAGGTTGGGCATGAGGCTAGCCATCCATCCCGTAAAAAATCAACACCACTGCTACAGAAACTTCAAGCTTCTAGCTTGAAGCCCTGTGTTCCACTGGGAAAGTAAAGGAATAAAAAAGTAGCTACATTTGCTATTCATTTACTTGTGAAACAAGAAATTAAATATACGGCCTTAAACTTTAGATATTATGAAGGCAATGAAATTAAATACTCTCAATATCGAAGCAATAAACATTGTAAGGAATAGAATTCACAGCAACAAAATTCATTGTCAACTTACGTGTTATCAAGGAGAAATTCAAGAAACCATAAAGAGGAGGAAATAATACAGAAAAAACTGATGTTGACTTGAGAGATGAAGTAGAACTTGAAAGAACGTGAAAGTTCATAAGAGAATTTAATTCATCCTACATTTCTTTATTCTCACACATGCTAGAAAAACAGTTCAGAAAGTCCTTTCTTATTTTGCAGACATTCATTTACCCTTAAAAACGCTTTTCGTCTGCTTATCATCTCGCATATGAGGTCTCCATGTACAAGATGACCATTAACGACTTCAATTTGAAAATAGATTTCAGTGACAAAATATTATTTCCAACGATTCAAATAAATCGTGACCAGTAGGGTACATCAGGTCCGGCGTGAGGACAAATACTCGCCGGAGACATTGGCCAGTAGTCGAGCTATATCGTGAATTGGCAGAAGTTGGATCGGATCGCCATGGATTAATGGTGTGTGAGCTTGCTTTGTAACTGAAAACTCCTGGGTTTGAACCCTCTCCGCGGCTGTGTACCTATGAAGAGTTCAAAACTAGGACGAAACAGCTGTCTAGGATTCCCAGGTTTTCCAATGGTTCTGTAACCGATGTCAGATCATGATGAAATCCTTTAATCAAATAAAATCATTTGACTGATAAAAAAATGAATCACACAAAAGATTACTCACTATTTGAAAGGTGCTAAACTTGATAATATTATTAGTTGTTACTAGATGGTTGAAGGCAATCAGAAAGGAAGCCCTGAACCTACGTTTCTTGCCTGTTGATGATTCAATTTGCTAGCCATTTCATACTGGCAGTGAATGGTCTGGTTACTATTTCATAGCGGACTATTATTTTTAGCTATGCTCTTGACTTAGACAACTACATTTTTCATCTGAGTGATGCTACATTGCAGAAAAAGCACTTAGTTTTACAGACTCGACAGATTTTCAAGCCATTCACACAGAATCAACAACAATTTCTTACTGACAGGATGAAAATAGACAAGGAGATAAATTTAGAACATACATAAAAGCTAACTTGTTGAAAACCAGTTCCAGACTAATTTTTGTTATTTGGGTTAACTGCTTCGTTTTAAACTCAGGCTGTTTGTTTTTTTTTAAAATAAAAATTTTGTCCTACTACTTTTCTATGCAAATTTCGGTGCATGATAGTTGGTTGACTCCCTCCTTATTTTTAAACCTACAATTTTAAAATATATATATAAATAAATCAATGTTTTTAAAGTTTCATTTTTAAAGTAACAGTTAGTTTTTAAGATTTTGTGATGACCATTATTTCAGGTGTTTATTTTAACGGTTTCAAAATCTAAATTTAGTCAAAGTAAACTACAGGGTTTTTTTTAATTGTGTGTGGGAAGATTAGAATTTTCAATAAAACTAGTTAAATATCATAATATTCAACCCCTCAGTATATTGTGCTAAGTTTGATCATGAAATGATTTCAGTTTGTAAACTCCTGAAAGTCAGAGGGTACTGAAAAGGTGTTTCGTCCAGGTTTGAGACTCTTCAAGATTGTGCGCCTATAATTGTACAATGCGTTGGATCCAGGTCACAAGCAGAGTTCGATGGCCATCCAGTCATTGGAAAGAAATCCATTTGCTCATTATTTCTGACTTCTCCTGGTCTTGTCAGTTGGTGGTCAAACTTGTAGTCAATTAAATCCCTGAAAACCAACACTTGAAAATAATTTATTAACTGTGCAACAGAATGATTTAGTTAATTCCTCCTAGTTTTCTTAAGCATATAGCGTTCTAAACGGAATTAACTGTTCATGGGAGGAACTCTGGCAAAGTCACATTACGATACGAAATATGGTGTTTATACGTCAAACTAATGATATAATTATAAAACATGGCCACTGTGGTAGAGTATAACTGCATTATGGATAAGATTTTATTTTGATAAGTCACACAGTGTTGTACAGTTATATTAACTGATGACCACCTTTCGAGCACAAATTGTTGCTCATAATCATATCAACTTACTCACACAACTTTTTCCTTCATTTGTATACATCTGTGGAATTGACTAGATATTTAAATAAAAATCAATATAGGATAATGTACATTCAGAATTATTAATATGAGTGTTACTAATCAACAACAATCAGATGGGAAATAAAATGAGTGTTTTTATGGTCATATTAAGTTACTTGTTAGAATGTTGTGATGTGCCTGAATTGAAATAGAATTTTAAGATTATTTTATTATCCTCTTCTGACTTGACTGCCGGTAATAATATCTTCCATATTTCTGGTATTTGCGTTGAGTCATTTCTGTAGCATGTATTGGGTGTAGACTCGATGAACAAGGATTCAGTAATCAACGTCTCCCTTTCTCCACTTACATAGATTACTTTTTAGAATTTTTACCCTCTCCCACCCTACTGTGTGGTTGTGTGTTAATGCGTGAAGTGCAATTGCTGAGCTTTCTTCTAAATTATTTATCTTCTCGAGTGGGGTCAACCATTCTTACCTTAACTAAATTCTTATGTTCCGACAATCTGACTACCCCCAATCAACTCGTTTGACGCATATAGTTGACCTCACAGTCATTGCAGGGTATTTTGTAAATTATATTATTTTGTCTAATTGGGTCCACAGGGTCTTTTAGCCTACAGAGCTTGTCCCTGAGTGAATTTGTAGGTCTAAATGCCACCCTAACTCCTGAATTATTAAGAATTCTACGTAGGGTCTCAGATGTCCCCTCCTTATATGGTATAACAGTAGACGACTTATATTCTCTCTTATTTATGTCATCACTACTAGTTTCACAATTATTTTTATTTTGCTTTAGGCCTTTTTCGATCTTCTTAATGAATTTTATAGGATAGTTATTTGACACCAACCAGCTATTCTTCTATCTGTTTTATTTCATTATTTAGGTCTTTTCTCGTGCTACTTAGTGCTACTGCTCGGTTTGTTAGACACTTAACTAAGCCTGCCTTAACAGTTAAAGGATGAGATGAATTAAAGTCTAAATATCTATTAGCAGAATGCATTGGCACTTTATAAACGCTATTGTGTAGTTTACCTTCTTCTGACATCAAATTAATCTTCAGAAATTAAATCTATAATGTAGGCTATCTTTTCTCTGTTCAATTTATTCGATTTCCCGAAGTTAGACCCTAATTTATAAACTTACAACAACATTCACTAAATGACAGACTGATACCTAAATATGTATGGATGACTTTAAGTGAATCTATACGTCACACGTCTCCTAGTGAAAGCTGGTCAAAATGGAATTTAATTTGTTTCTTCCTGAAGTAACATTAATGCTTAAAGTGATGGAGATTCTTTTTATCAAATAGAATTATTTCAAAATAAGTTTAATTCTAATGATATCAAATCAGATCAAGTATAAAAATAGTACCATTCATTTAAGAGGGTTATGATACGGATGACTGCTCATAAGATGCGTGATTTAGTCTTGAAGTGGATCCCTTAGCTGAAACAGCTGATTCGTTAACAATAAACTTATATTTCATAGTGTTTTGAATTAACAGACTACAAAGACTTCTGATATTTTCAAGTGTCTAGATCTCATTGCCTTCATAGAGTTGGCTTTCGTTTTGTACACGACCCTGATGAAAGATTTTATTGAAGTTGTTTAGGTTTGATTTCCGTTTCCGATCGAAGTGCTTACAAACTGTCTTCTAAACATGATCATATAAGCGTCCTGAGAACTCTCCCACTTTCCATTTATCCTTCAGTGTTTCTATCTTTATTCTCCTTTTCTTAGTCTGAACGTATCAGTGTTGACCTTTGGGTCAGTGGTGTAGTTTTGCATCTGTTTTGACGTTTTCTTAGATATTGTGAGATAACCACATTTTAAAAGCGAAATACTGAGCCTTCTAAGAGTCTTCAGAAACCCAGATTACTTATGACTCATGTTTCTTGCCTACCAAGCATAAAGTGGTGTCATATGACTTGTTTGATTCTGAAAAGTTTAACAACTGCAACGGATATGGAATCTACTAATTTAAACTTAAGAATTGTACTTCTTCTAACTGGACGTCTCAGATTGAAGCATAAACCTTAATTCAAACGACAGAAATAATTTCACGGATTTCATATTCTTTGCCGATTATCCGTTATCTTTGATATAAGTATAAAACTTGGGAACTGTGGTAGAGTATAATTCCATAATGGATAAGAATTTATTTTGATAAATCACACAGTGTAGTACAGTTATATTAACTGATGACGTTTCGAGCACAAACTATTGCTCATAATCATATCAACAACTTGATATGATTATGAGCAATAGTTTGTGCTCGAAACGTCATCAGTTAATATAACTGTACTACACTGTGTGATTTATCAAAATAAATTCTTATCCATTATGGAATCCGTTATCTTTGTTTCTTCCAAAACACTTACAATTAAAGGCTTGCTGATAAAGCGATGGACCTTTTCAAAATAGATTGTAAAAGTGCTGCTTTTATTAAGTGGCATTTATACCTTTAAAGAAACGAAGAGGATTTCAAAATAATAAGTTCAATGACCGTACCGTGATAGATATTTGTATGACCTTACAAAAACATTTCACTTCCGATTCAATAAAATCTAATCCTTATTCACGCTGTTCTATTCAACCTAAAAATTAAATAGAAATTCTCCTGATTATCCTATTTTGTCAGAATAGATTTACTTTTACGCATAAAAGGTATCAGAATTGTACAAATCATCAAATTTTAATAGTACAAATTAATCTTAGTTTGGTATTTGCTGTGTTGAGTTTTGCCATTCTATACAGAGAATTCTTAAAACTTCTTTTGTCAGATGTCTGAATTATCAACGAGAATATTCTGATGCATCACTGATATGGACAAATGTTGCTTATTTATAATTCATTATAATTACTATAATTATTAAATTGTCATACTTATCATTATTATTGTTCCCTTGGGTTCCTAGTGGAACATAGGGCTTCAACTACACGCCTCCACTTGCTTCTGTCTTCTGCTGTACTTTCCACCTGTATCCATGTTAGTCCATACTGTTTCAGCTCCTCTTCACACGATCTCCTCCATGTCACCCTTGGAAGTCCCACTCGCCGCTTCCCTTTCAAGTTCCACTCGAGCACTGGCCTGACGCGCGATTTCACCCAGCGGCTCCCTCAGCGAGTGTCCAATCCATCTCCACTTTCTCCTGCATATTTGTTGAGCGATTGGTTCTTGTTTTGTTTGTTCCCATAGTTGGTTTCTTGTTGATGATTCTTTCCGGCCATCTGATCTTGAGTATAGAACGAAGACAGTTGTTGTTGATAAAGGTCTGCAACAGGCTGTTGGAAATATTCTTTGTGACCCGCCGCCAAGTTTCTGATCTGTATAGAATAACTGACTGACTTGACGTTTGTATTGAAAATCCGAATTTTGTTGTTGATGCAGGCTGAGTGACGAAGATTTCCAGATTGGTTTCAGGTTGATGAATGTGCACTAAAAAGACTGATTTAAGAGATGTACAGAAAAAGGCTATAGAAGATCTGGATTTTGTGGACGAGTTATGGATAGATTCTAAGATCTGCAAGTGAAAACCATCAAGCTGACAGAAGAGGAAACCAAGATAAGACTTTAGGTGAGCATAGAAAGGCCATAGGAGATGAAGATGTCTAACCAAGCGCCAATCATCATCAATGGAAGAAATCTAAAAGAAGTCGTCTCTTTCACTCACTTAGGTGGAATGGTTTCAAACACAAGTGGTACAGATAAGAATGTTACAGCTAGCCAGCATTAGGAAAGCAAGAAAGGCGTTGATTACTCTGAAGTCAGTGTGGAAGTTTGCACAAAGACTAAGATTCCAATCTTCAAAATAAATGCCCAATAGCTGGTACTGTGTTGTTTACAGAATTGGCGCGCCATGAAAAGCATTCCCTAAAGGACACTACAGACTTACTTAAGCAGCTGTCCTCGCTCCATATTGAAGACTGAGTAGCCAGAAAGGAGAAGTAAAAAGCAACTCTCACAGAGAAACAATTTCCTCAAAAGCATGCCTGACGAAATAAAAGTGGGTGGGATACACGCAAGGGAGGCCAATGAGTGATATCATGGCCCAGGCCAGAGAGAGGGAACGAATGAGAAACAATGAATTGGTTGTCCAAGAGGGACATGGAGGAGGTCATATGAAAAAGAAGCTTATGGGAAATCATGGAGCCAAGTAAATAAAAAAAGAAAACACAATAATAATAATACTAATAATAATTTGCTTTATTCCAAAACAGTACTTGTGATACAAAATGGTATTCCCAGAATTTTTAATACAGTATTGCATCCAGTTAGTACATTATCAATAAATAAAATTCCACACAGACTAAGGAAATCTCAGTTTCCTTGGACCCCTGGCTGATTTCTGATAGAAAGCCATTTAGTTTAGAGCAGTCACCTTGACATTTGACAGGCGAAGATACAGTCAGGTCGTCAACATATCTGACAAAATTAATGTCATTTGAAGATGGTAAGTCATGTAGAAAGAAAGAAAAGAGAAGTTGGGAGAGTACAGCACCTTGGGGGACACCAGCTTCAGTGAGCACAGCAGAGGAGAATTTACCTTTGCATACAGTGTGCTGTTTAAGCCCTATGTTCAACTCGGAACTGATAGGATGAATAAATAATAATAAATAAACACAGAAAAAGGATTGGAGACAATAGTCTTACATTGTATTAATAAATTAAATTGACGAATAATCATGACGCTTTTAAAAAAATGAATTTTCTTGATCCTATAAGTTTCTGTAGTTAACTGGTGGTAGGTTTTGAGTGTTGGACAGATCAGTTTATTGAGAATAAAGCGTATCTTGTGAGAAGTAATAGGTGAGAGAAGGCTGTGGTTATTTTTTCATTTGTAAACATGTTTTCTGATGTTAAAACTTAATAGAATCAATAGGTGTATCTGAACTTCTGATAAATTGTTTTCGTCATGAAATCATAAAGACAAGCATTGATTAAAGCAAAGCAAACATTTCATCACTAACTTCATGCAAATTCGAAGGCGGCTGAGAAAGCCATTTTCACTTATTAAGCCAACAAAATAACCTGGTTTTGAACGAACATTTTGCACAAAATCTTCATTAGGCTATGCATAGGTAAACAAAAATATTAGTTCAGGGAATAGACTCTTGTCGATGGATTCATTTAATACAGTAGTACAATCATAAAGACACACAACCCTTCAGGAATGTGTTCAATGTTTATTATGTTTTGTTTGTATTCACTTATGAAACTAACAATCTTTCGACTGAAATACAACGAGAAGTAAAATAAATTGCCCTTTATCAGAAATGTGGAGGTGGTAAAATTAATGAATATTAATCAAGCTTCATAAAACGATCACCTGAAGAAAAATTCCCTCCTATTTAGTACCCAGCCTAAAAATGAAGTTTTATAAACATTTTAAGGCGAAATTTTAGTCATTGTTGTCTGTCGAGTTAGGTGAGATGATAACGACTGATATATGACATTAAACTGCAGTGATGCTTTATTGCTAGTCGACAGATATTATAATTCACTGACAGTTGCATTTTATCCAACTCCAATGTGAAGTCAGTGCTACCTACTATACGGATCAGAGACTTGGCGCGTCACGAAGAGCACTTCGAACAAACTACAGACCATCAACAGCTGTCTTCGCTCAATACCATTCAAGATCAGATGGCTGGCCAGAAAAGATCAGCAACACGGATCTCTGGAAATGAGCGAACCAACCAGGAACCAATTATGCAACAAATATGCATGAAGAAATGGAGGTGGATTGGCCATACTCTGAGAAATCAAACCATCAAGTGACATCACACGCCAGGCCATCGCTCGAGTGAAACCCGAATGGGAAGCGGCGAGTTGGTCGTCAGTGCGAGGGTGGGTGACTTGGAGGAGGTCATGTGAAGAGGAGATGAAAGCATGTGGGCAGATATGGAGCCAGGTTAAAATGTTGGCAGAGAACCGAACACAGTGGAGACGTGTGGCTGAAGCCCTATGTTCCTCTAGGAACTAAAGGAAACAATAATAATAGTAGCTGAATGCTAACCTAACCTCTACCAAGACTGTAGATACTGAACTCCAACTGTTTCAATGTTGTGATTTTCGCTGGTGTAAAACATTACTACATTTACAGTTGATGGGATTTATCCTGTGAATATTCTATGGTATTGTCCTTGGTATTTACTTTTTTATTTACACTAAGTTTGTTGGCAGTATTTATTTCTACGTTATGTATCAAAAAGGATATGAAGAAAACAGTATTCTGTTGCATAAATTCACTTCATATTCTCATGTTGATAAAATCAAATTTACCACTATAATCAAAACTAAGTGGCGAATGTACTTTTTGATGAAATGTGATTGCGAATTTAAAATCAGGCTAGTCCTAGTTTTTAAAGTGAAGTCAAGCCCTGTATTTCTATGAAGTGAATAGAATGTCATCACAAAGACAGTATCCAATGGTAATAGAACAGTTACTTGCCTAAGACAACGGCTGTCTGTCGTGCTATATATCGTGAATCGGCAGAAGTTGAATCGGGTCCCAGTGGCTGAATGATCTACAAGCTTGCTTTGTAGCCTAAATGTTTTTTTATTCCTTCACGTTCCCAGTGGAACATAGGGCTTCAAGCTAGAGGCTTGACGTTTCTGTAGCAGTGGTGATTATTTTTGCAGGATGGGGTCGCTAGCCTCATGCCTAACCTTCTCTCTTTGCCAGGTCTATTACTGGCTTAGCGAGGTAAAGGAGTGCGTCGGTGGCCGGGGATCGAACTCCGGACCATGTGCATGGTCGGCGAGCGTCCTAACCTCTGTGCCACCGACGCACAAATTTTAAATGTCCTGAGTTTGAATCCTGGTGGGTCAGTACTGATAAAGTCTCTAACTGTGACGAAACAACTGTTCCGTACTCCCTGATTCTACAGCAGTTCTCATGATCAAGGCTGTAACCAGTCAAGACCCCTGCAAAACAATATTCGATAATATATCTTATTAAATAATAAATATTGCAATCTGCAATGAATATGTTGTTCAGAAAGACAATTAAAGCTACGCAACTAAGTGAACCAGTTCAGAGAAAACAACTACATCAAAATTATTCGCCTGAATTACAGTAGCTCTTTACCATCATATCTAATAAATTCCTACAAGGTTGTACTAAAAATATTGTTTGGAATAAAGCTATTATTGTCAGAGGTAAAATCATATGACCTTACTATCGAGCCTTCGCAAAATCTGACGGTATTTTTGAAATGACCTTCATATGAAAGAATAAGAGTTCTATTCATTGTGAAGTATTATTTCACCAATGATTTGGTGATAGTGTTCTGGTCAGAATACCTCATACAGTTTTAATCTGAGAGAGTGTTTTTTTCTCCATTTTTCAAAATTTGCTTCCCTGTATTCTGTTTCATCCTTTGATAACCAGACAATATAGAACCCACACACAAATTCGCTTTGTATTTTAGTATTTGACTGTTCCATACATTCTGCTCTATGGTGTCTTCAAATAAGTGCAAAAATGGTATAAATTTCTGCCCGATTTTGCTTTGGAATCAATTGCTTTCATGGTATAATGAATTTAAGAAAGTCAAAGTCAGGATCGAAAACGAATGACAGACCTTCATTACTCTACAGTCGGCGTAGAAATCTACTACCGTCAGTATAAGCTACAAGAACCGAATTTTAAAAGCGAATATTAAGTCAGCCATTCTATATACTTCACAGATATGGCATGTCACAAAAAGGCTACTGCAGAATTATGTCAATAGCCACCATTGTTGATTTGGTAGCTGAAGATCAAATGACCAGAAAGGCAGAGCAACAATAAACTTTGGAAACAAACCAACCAAAAGCCAATCGACCAAAAACTATAAATTAGGTGGATATTGCTTACTGTGTGGAGATCAGTGAGTGACGTCATGTGCTTAGCCGTCAAGTGGAACTTGAATGGGAAACGATGAGTTTAGTGTCCGAGGATAACTTGATGGAGACCATGTGAGGAGCAATTGGAAGTTTATAGGTTGTCGTGGAGTCAGCTAAAAGAGGCAGCAGAGAACAAAATGAAACGGTGACGTGTTAATGAAGCTCTCATTTCCACTCAGAACACAAAGGATATAACGATCAAAACAGAATAACACCTATGACAGACCATTTATACATAGTTCAGTAGATGGACAGAACCACTAAATATCGGTCGCTGTCAACTAAAACACCATTCATCATGATGCAGTTATATCAAGATGACGAGTCATCAACAGGATGGTGCACTTCTCTTGGATTCTCATGCAATTCACCACCAAATAAATAATAACATTAGTGTTTTATTATTCTGCCTTATTGTTTCTACCTTCATTTTATTTATTTTATTCTTCTTTCGAAGACATATTAGCTGTCGACTTGAAAATATCTTCAAAACTTAAGCAATTATTATTCCCTTTGGGTTCCGAGTGGAAAATAGGGCATCAACAACACATCTCCACCATCTTATATTCTCTGCTGTCCTCTTCACCTGGATCCGCGATTGCCTATACTCTCTCATCTCCTCCTCGCCACACGACCTCCTCCATGTCACCCTCCAACACACACCCAACTCGTCGTTTCCCATTCGGGTTCCACTCGAAAAATGGCTTGATGAGCAATGTCATTCGACGGCCTCCTCAGTGTATGTCCAGTCCATCTCCATTTTCTTCTACATATTTGTTGAGCAGTCAGTTCATTGTTGGTTAGTTCGCATGGTTTCTTGTCGCTAATTATTTCTGGTCGGTCATTTGATGGAGGCAGCGAAGACAGCTGGATGTTGGAAATGCTTTTCTTGATTCACTGGCCAAGTTTCTGACCCATATAGAAGAACTGACTGACTTCACATTTGTGTTGAAAATACGAATATTGTTCTTTATGCTGAGGCGGAGTAAAGAAGATTTCCAAACTGATGAAGGTGTATTTCGCCTTTCCGATTCTGGCCTAGTTTACTAGCTCTCTAGTTTTCTAGCTTGTCCCTTGCCCGGGAAAAGAGGGAGGGTTAGGATTGGGGCTAGCGACCTTACTCCGTAAAATCAATCAAACTGCTACAGAAACTTCAACTCACAAAGAAATATAGTAAAACTTAGGCATTTAGTACTAATAAACACTTTTGTCTTATTCGACTCTACTCTTTTGCTTACTGCCATATAACTTTCTTCAGAAAAATGTCATAAAACTAGATAAAAAGTGTTGATATCATAGAATAAAAGGGTTTCAACTGCTTTATTTGATATAATGCTGTATTCCATTAGTTGACTGATATGAGAAGTTGGACACTAATCACATCAACCAGGTCGAAATGATCTAAAATCTGAAAGACTCTTTCGCTCATCTAGGGCCAAGGTGAAACGTCACCTCAATCAGTAGTATTTAGCACAAAGCATTTATTGTACCGTGTGTAGGTGTTTCAGCAGTAGGACGGTCGCCAACCATGCATGTGGTCCGAGGTTTGATTTCCGACCGACGCACTTCTAAACTTCTATTAGCCGGTAGTAAGGCCAGTAAAGAGGAAAGGATGGGCTTCAGGCTATCGACTCCACCTCGTAAAAAATTAAACCACTGCTACCGAAACTTCAAAGCTCTAGCTTGTAACTTTATGTTCCATTGGGGACGTAAAGAAATAAAATAATAATAATAAAAAATAATTATCAAATAAATCAATTTGGACTCCGAATAATTCCAGTTTCCAGAGGAAACCGTGACAAATCGTGAATTAATCTGCCGATTGTCATGCTGCTTTATTTTGTATTCAGAGTCAACATTCATCTGATTACGATGCTTAGATAAATAACCAAACCAAATTATGTCCATGTTCAAAAATTTGAAATCAAGATAATAAATCTTTCGTATTTTAGAACTCAGAAAACATTTTCCTAGTTTCCTAGTATATAGTTTGTACATCTGTTTATATTTATATTTGAATGAAATAATTAGTCAGATAAATATCTCATGTTAATTTGTTTTAAAATTCATAATATCTGAGATTCCTGTTTTTTGTAGAAAAAAGAATTCACTTCTACTCAATTTGTAATTTTTCAACGAATACACGAATAATTCCGCATAACTGTTGATTTTCAGGTTTAATAAAAATGATGACTGGTTTGAAAGCATTTGGAAAAGATGAAAACAAAAGAAAAAATTTGTTTCTCAAAACAAGGATAACTCTGCTGCTCACTATGAACTCAGATTTTTTTAAATATAGATCTCGAAATGTCATTTTGATAAAGACTCAGTGATGAATTTCATTCAGTAGCTTAAAAATCCCCATTGAGTCATATGAAAAAGAGAAGACGTTCAGCGAAGAGACTCTTTTCGCCGGCGAATTCATTCACATAGCTGTACAATCGCATTTATATATAATTATTTGTGTGTGTGTGTACATGAGGTTTGTCAAGTTTAGATAATCAATCAGGTAATACAAGAATGATCTAATATAGAAACAAGGTTAATCAGACAGCAACTAAAGTAAGATTGAGTTAGTAAGTTAGATGACGTAATATAATTGACTAAAATGTTTCAAGGTAGAGACTAAGTAGAAGTGGGGTAGAGAATAATGCCATTTAAATTAGAACTGAAATTGAGCAAATAAGTTGGATGATGTCACATAAATGACTAGAAATTGAGCGTTGTTCAAGTCAGTAACAGTGGTAGTGAGGTGTAGAAATTAAATCGGGTGGGGGTAGAGAACAAGAAAGTTGAAAATGTAAAATATTACAACTGAGAAGACAAAATAATACTAATGAAGAGACAGAAAAGAAAAAAGAGATTAGGTAGAATTTACTTGTCGGGTAATAAGATGGATTACGTCCATTGCAAGTGTAGTGACTGAACGAAATTCTTCTGTATGCAGAGTTCAGGACTTAGCGAGTGAATTTCATTCATAAAATGATTTACTGTTAGATGTCTCTATCAGAAAGGTTTCACTCCCACTAACAGATTTATTGAAGTATAATCGTGTGATATTATCAGTAAATTTGGATTCGGATTATTTTAAAGCTGTAAATTCATTTCTATGAATCTTCATTAATTTAAGTAATTAGTTTATTGAAGCATATGCATTAGAAGTTCCGAAAATTGAATGTCACCGCGGAAGCATGTACAAATACATTTGATCATTCAAAAACAATGAACATCGTCTACCATCCACTGTCTAAAGACGAAGAATGGTAACTAAGTGTAAGAATAAAGGTCTGAAATTGTAATCTATTGGTACACAGATGATAATTTACCGTAAACAGTGGAATCACGTAAACATATATATATATATTGTTTACGTTGTTCGGAGTCCAAATTGATTTATTTGATAATTATTATTTATTATTATTATTATTTTATTTCTTTACGTCCCCAATGGAACATAAAGTTACAACCAAGAGCTTTGAAGTTTCGGTAGCAGTGGTTTAATTTTTCACGAGATGGAGTTGATAGACTGAAGCCCATCCTTTCCTCTTTACCAGCCTTACTACCGGCTAATAGAAGTTTAGAAGTGCGTCGGTCGGAAATCAAACCTCGAACCACATGCATGGTTGGCGACCGTCCTACCGCTGAACCACCGACACACGGTACAGTAAATGTTAATAAGAAACAACTGAATGCATTATGCTACATACTACTGATTGAGGTGTCATTCTACCTCGGCCCCAGATGAGCGAAAGAGTCTTTCAGTTTTTAGATCATTTCGACCTGGTTGATGTGATTAGTGTCCAACTTCTCATATCAATCAACTAATGGAATACAGCATCATATCAAATAAAGCAGTTGAAACCCTTTTATTCTATGATATTAACACTTTTTATCTAGTTTTATGATACTTTTCTAAAGAAAGGTATATGGCAGTAAGCAAGAGAGTAGAGTCGAATAAGACAAAAGTGTTTATTGGTGCTAAATGCCTAAGTTTTAATATATTTCTTTGTGAGTTGAAGTTTCTGTAGCCGTTTGATTGATTTTTCGGAGTAAGGTCGTTAGCTACAATCCTAACCCTCCCTCTTTTCCCGGGTAAGGGATAAGCTAGCGAACCAGAGAGTTAGTAAACTAGGCCAGAATCGGAAAGGCGAAATACACCTTCATCAGTTTGGAAATCTTCTTTACTCCGCCTCAGCATAAAGAACAATATTCGTATTTTCAACACAAATGTGAAGTCAGTCAGTTCTTCTATATGGGTCAGAAACTTGGCCAGTGAGTCATGAAAAGCATTTCCAACATCCAGCTGTCTTCGCTGCCTCCATCAAATGACTGACCAGAAATAACTAGCGACAAGAAACTATGCGAACAAATAAACAATGAACTGACTGCTCAACAAATATGTAGAAGAAAATGGAGATGGACTGGACACACACTGAGGAGGCCATCGAATGACATTGCTCATTAAGCCACTTTTCGAGTGGAACCTCAGAAACTGTGATTCATTTTTTCAAAGTTTTATTGTTTGAAATCCTAGGATATGACTGTAATGCTCTTGAACATGAAGCATGAGGAAAAATGAAGCTATCTTAATTTTCGGCTTCTTTTTAATTCTTCTGTGTCTTTTGCATAACTATATTCACAAAACCATATGGTATTGTTGAGATTAAAGTTGACAACTTATTACAAAACAATTTCCCTTAGCTAATAAAGATTTATTAAAAAATGTAATGGGAGTAAGACTGAAAGAATGTGAGGTGCAAAGCATATGCAGACGGTGAAAGATTTCCGCAAATGTGTCTTACCCAGACAACACTAATGCATTCAGTTAGCTACGGATTTTAACTTGTGGAACTAATTCTAGTTGGCTTGTCTCTCTTTTTATTCCCTTAGAAAAATTTTTGGATTTTTCAAGAATCTATAAATGAATATCATCTTAAGATGTATCTGTAAAGTAGCTGTAGCTTAGTTTAGAACAGTTCTGAATTAATGATTTAATGCTTTAATGGCACCCTTACCTAAATTGATGCAGAATGAAAGTATATTTACACATATTACAGACGATAAAGAATATAACACATGTTAGGGTTATTTCTCTATATTATACGTCGAAATTAACAACTTAAAAAGGTTATTGATAGCACTTACACCATGTTAATTAACATACAGGGTGCGTCGGTGGCACAGCGGTTAGGACGCTCGCCGACCATGCACATGGTCCGGGGTTCGATCCCCGGCCGACGCACTCCTTTACCTCGCTAATAGAACTGGTAAAGAGAAAATGTTGGGCATGAGGCTAGCAACTCCATCCTGTAAAAATAAACACTGCTACAGAAACTTCAAGCCTCTAGCTTGAAGCTCTATGTTCCACTGGAACGTGAAGGAAAAAAAATTAACATACAGGCAACTATTTCAAGTTCAAATTCTAATTATTTTTACAATAAGTGGCAGCATCACTGATTTGAAGCATGGGTTCGAATCTCAGAGAATTTTCGTTCCCTTCCAGGTTGACAATCTCCAGTAAGCAGCATGTCTTGATCTAACGCTTTCTGTCAACTCTCTTTAAGCCATCTAACAATAAAGGTAATATGAACTCAAGATACTAAAAGTATTCAAGTGTATAATGAAAATAAATATTCAAATATTAAACACCCAATGAAACTGATTTAGTGTTTATCCAGTAAATTTAAGGTCCTACTTCTAGAATTGCGTCAACACGATAATTATATATATATATATATATATATATATATATATATATATATATATATAATGAATCAATATATATAATGAATCTAATCTTTGTCTGCCTATCGATTCTATCAACTGAAACCTGTCACCAGAGCTACTGATATAAGACTGAAACAAATATTCGTAGGTGGCTATCTATAATCGGATTTCCTTTCTAAAAGTGTTTATCATTGACTTATATATATATATATATTATTTAAGAGGTTTTCAGGGATTTGGCGAACGAGAGTTATTCGATCTCTTTTAGATGCAAATAGCTGGACTGACGAAAGGTCTGTGTCTTATTTGTATGCACTCATCATTATCATTATTATTTATATATATATATATATAATGCATACTAACAATAAATATATCGGTTTATATGTTGCTAAATATACGCCTGTCTATCTTACTAATCTAAATTCTCGACTTAACAAAATCCAAGGATTTAAGGGGAAGAAAAGAGACAACGAGCAAACAAACAAACAATATCTGATTGGTTTTCATTTATGTTGGTGAAAAAAGAAATGACGACTGTACATTGAAGGTTTCGTTATTTTACTATTCCCAGAGTTATTGTATCGACCAGTAGTAGTTGGAAATAATAACTACAATAAAAATCATTTTTATTTCACCAAATAGTATACTGCTACCAATTATTATACTAGTACTAATATATGCCTATGCCAGTGATTCAAGTGTTTCAAATGCTTATCCCTATTCATTGAGAAGGATTACTACTATTACTAATACTACTACTACTATTTACTGCTTAGTCATACAAATATTCTTTTAGAATAATGCTTGAATCGATTCCATTTTGCAGAGCAAAACATTTGGCGACTGGATATAGAGCAAGTAGTAGACAGGAGGACTGTAATCTCCAATAACTATGTGCAATATAAAGTAAGTGAAATTTTAATCAAAGAATTCATAGATGATTATCTGTAAACTGCTTCATTATATTTTACTCCTTCTGCCTACAATCGTAGATACTTTCTTTCGATAAAGTATCTCTACTTATTTTTATGTAAGCTTTGTCAATACACATGACACCATGTAACCTAAAGGAGATCTTCCTTATAAATGTATTAATGTAAAATCTTTCAGAGAAGGAAAGAGTGAGAAGAAAAACTATGCGCAGACACCCATGAAACACCAATCACTGCTTACTCTATAACGATATCAGTAATAGTCATTTCTAATTGCATGGAAATGGGATAATCAATGTATGCCTTACCATTTATTTACTAACCACTTTTAATTCAAGTGAAGCACAACAATATAACTCTAAGGAGTATGATGTAAATATTCTTAAAAATACCTTATTGGCATAGCTACGTCTTTAGATATTGCAAAGTCTAAATAACAGATATGACTGGAGTAATAATTTGTAGATTGGTCTAATCATTGCTTATGTGTTAACCTGTTTCAGATGATTGCATTAGGAATACTACTTAAAATGATCATCAGTAGCTTATTTCAGCATTCTAACAAAATTTATTGTTTTTTGGCAAAGCAATATTTCAATAATTCATGTGTATGCAAGCACCTTTATCTGTTCGTCAATTAACATTTTATTAACTTTGATACAGAAATAGGTGGCATTTTAAGATTACTGTTATTATTCTGTTATTATTCAACATATCTCTGCTGTCCTCTTGACCTTGACCCACGATTGCCAACAATATCCCATCTCCTTCTTTACACACGATCTTCTCCATGTCACCATGCAATACACACCCAACTCGTCGTTTCCCATTCGAGTTCCGCTTAGGCGATGTCGTTCGATTGTCTCCTCAGTGTGTGTCCAGTCCATCTCCATTTTCTCCTACATATTTGTCAATCGCCCGGCTCTTGCTTGGTCTGTTCCCATAGTTTCTTGTTACTAATTCTTTCTGGCCATTTGATCTTCAGTATAGAGCCAGAGAAGGAAGCTGTTGATAACAGTCTGCACTGGCCTGTTGGAAATGCTTTTCATGATGCGCACTGCAAGTTTCTGACACGTAGAAAAACTTAACGACTTCACATTTGTGTTGAATAAATCCGAATCTTGTTCTTTATGCTGAGGCGGAGTGAAGAGAATTTCCAAACTGATTTCAGGTTGATGAAGGCGTATCTTATCTTCCCGATTTTGACTTCACCATCCTTATCCGCTCCTCCAGCTGTGGTTGAAACTATGCTTCCTAGATAAGTGAAGGATGTAACCTCTGTTAGATTTCTCCCGTTGGTGGTGATTGGTGCTGGTTGCTGTTGTTGTGTTGCTGTTTTTTGAATATCTTCATCACTTCCGTCTTCTCTATGTTCATCTGGAGTCCTGTATTCGCTGCCAGCTGATTCTGTCAGTTTGTTGGTTTTCGCCTGTAAGTCTTTGTGTGTGTGACACTAGACAGAAATCATCTGCGAAATCCAGATCTTCTAGAGTCTTCTTATCGGTTGTCCAACTTATTATCGTCTTCTCACTCTCTGTGCACAGTCTGACGCATAATCCAGTCCGCCAAAATTAGGAATATCGTCTCTGATAATAGGCAGACAAGCAGGCTTGTCTTACTCCTAAATTCACTTCGAACACCTCACTGAGTTTCGGTCGTGGATCACCTGACACGTCGCATTGTCATATGGTTGCTGAGTGAAAGCATTAAGAAGTCAATCTTAGATATCAGTAATTGGTAGAGATGATCAGCATATTCTAAACCCATGTATAAATAAAAAACTTTCTTTCTGTGGAAGAAACCAAAGATGGGAACTAGTAAATTCAGAATGTGAGCATTTAATCTTGCTTAAATGCTGGATTTTAGATTCTTTCAAATTTCACTTGAGGCATATGAAACAGTAAAATTATGTACAATTTTACAAGTTAAATATGGTGAAAAGAGTTTTCAATATTCATCTCCCTAGGTATAATATTTCTTTCCTATTTTTTCAAAAATGTCGGGCTAAATTTTAATTTATTGTTTTTCACTGTTGTCTTCTTTGATTTCACCTTTTAAATCCTGAAAAATCTGAGAAAATTGGCTTCAATGTAATTTAATCCGACACAGTTTCACTTAATTTGGGAATTAATATCGTCAAAATCTTAACAGTGTTTGACTTACAGTCCAATGAATGGTCAGTCACCAAGATTTAGATACTCACTTTAAGGACGTGACATTTTTTATTTTTCCAACTTAAGCATGGCCTTGACTTATTTATCAGATTTACAAAATTAAGATAGATGGATGACCATTATCTAGATGACCGGTTTGTGAATGCTTGGTTCAGTGAATCATTGAGAAACAAAAGACACTGTGTAAGTGCTTTATATTACCAGTTTTCCACTCCTCATTAAGTTTGACCCAATCTGAAAGACAATCAGCTGCACGTCAATAAGCTAAAATGCGATTAGGCTATTGTTCAGCCACTAGGTTGTATTTGAATAAAGCAAAAATAACAGTTTGTGCAGAATAAGAAGATGGTACCATCATTGCTTATTTCGTTGGCTTCTCATCATCTGCTTACAGCCTGAATAAATTATAATAAGTTTATGTACAGAAAGGTTTTAACATACTTGCAAACTTTACATGACGTCAGTTGATAGGATGTTCTGGACTTAGTGAATGAACAATGCTCAGAAAACTACGCTTATATAGTTTCAAATTTCAACAAAGTAAATGTATGCATACAATAGTAAAAGAGTTACGTAATAAAGGCGAAAGGTACATAAGATGATGAGTAACTCATAAATTGGGTAACAATGTACTGAGTTCAACTCAAATCATAGAAACAAGAGACAAGCAAAATTACACTATATCAAAGGAGTGGGGTTAAAGCCAAAGATTACGTAATCGAGTGAAGGAGAGAATAAAGACATCCAGTCACCAAGGCAAGGAAAGATTGATAACCGCTTCTTTCTGAATGCATAAATCGAGTTTCGGGCCTTTGATGCAGATTTCTTTGGCAAACTTGAGGAGAAGTGAGCTTTTTTGTCTACTGATAACTTTAAAGGATTTCGCGATTTCCACTTCATGACCCGTATCAAGGAGATGTCTGATAATGGCAATATTGTAGGCGCTTTTTCCCTTGATACGTATGCCTTTCGGTTCAGAAAATTGGAGGTATGCCTTTCTTTCTGTTCTCCCAATGTAACTTCTCCCGCAGGTACACGTAAATTTGTATACACAGTTGGAGTTAACATGAGAAGGGTATCTGTTGATTTTCGACTGCACCAAAGAGCATGTTGTCCGACAGACGGGAACGAGCTTAGCTGCAGGATAGGCTCTGGCTAGTGACGTACTCAGTCTTCTGTTGACTATTGCTGCAATGTTTTCAACTTTATAATCAAGTTGAATGTAGATTGGCTTTTTCTCCACTGTGATTTGTTTGATGTTAGAGCCTTCGCGTCTTCCAGATTTGTTAACTAGATTGCACTCAACCGAGTTCATACAAACAGAATGTCTAAATATTAATCCACTGCTGACTAGTAACTAGCTTTAAGATGGATGTGATGAATTTCAAATAAGCAGCTAGGACAGGCTTAGTTCATCCCTTTGGCTGAGAGGACAGATACATACTGGAGAAATTAAATAGGAGTTAGAATGCGTTGGCAGATGGATTCCATATAACTCATTGGTGAATTTTCAAGTATTGGTTTTGTAGGGATTTTGTTTGATTGGATGGAGGATTTCATCATGAGCTGACATCAGTTAGAGAACCACTGGAAAACCACCTGGGAGTACTAGACAGCTGTTTCGTTCTAGTTTGGGACTCTTCATTAGTATGCACCCACCGGGGTTCGAACCCAGGGCCTTCTGGTTACAAGGCGAGCTAGCTCGTAGACCATTGAATCACTGGGACCCAATCCAATGACCCATGAACTCTAACTTCTGCCAATTCACGATATAGAGCGACCATTCAAGCTAGCTCGCCTTGTTACCAGAAGGCCCTGGGTTCGAACGCCGGTGGGTGCATATTGATGAAGAGTCCTAAACTAGGACTAAACAGCTGTCCAGTACTCCCAGGTTTTCCAGTGGTTCTCTAACTGATGTCAGCTCATGATGAAATCCTCCATTCATTGGTGAATTCTCTTGCTCCCTGTCAGGGCTGTGGGTGTGCACTGTTGAGAAGCCTTTAGAGAAACAACTACCATCCAATGTACTCAGATTTTCAGCGTCTCTTAAGCCGATTATAGTTACCATCATTTTTACAATTTAATGAGAAAAAATCTACTAATTCCTCAAACCCAAACTGATCTGTCAAGGTAATTTGATGGTGACATTTACCTTTTACTTTCCATTTCAATCTTGAATGCTCTGCTTTCGACAGCCACTTAGAACAGAATGCACCTCAGGATCTATTCTAGGCTCACTGAACCTATAGTCGTTACCTAATTGTAAATGGAAGTATTATCTATCACCTAGCTTTCATCTTGACGAATGCTAATAAATTCCCACAAAACAGTGCTGGGATTCTTTTCAAAAGCTTTTTATCATCTCTGCCAATCGATAATTGGTTTCATTTCACATACCATGCCAGCTGCCATCTAAAACTCATGAGCGAATTCTGACTGTTTTAAGTTGCTCTCAACTATACATATATATAGTAGGGCTTGTAATCAAATTATCAAAATTCAGTTGATTTTAACAAAACGTTAATACAAACCTAAAGCGAGAAGACTGTGATCTAAGCCTCACTTAGTAAAAACAAGACCATTCACACTGAATGTTCTATCTAATGGACAACGGTCTGATGGTAGAGTTTTAATTTCACTGCATAAAAAACCTTTTTCCGCCTTACTCATGATATACAAAAGGAAATAAGTTAAATTTCTGGTCAAATGAAAACTAATATGATTATAGCTCAGGCTTAGGCTGATTCATTTAAACGTTTACTCCTTGGTAAGCGTCTAATGAGTCATTTATGTCCAATAGATATGTCTGTTCAAAATCATTACGAACTCATCTTCTTGCATATCAGAAACTGACTAGTTAAGGATGCCGGGATATTTGCAAGTTTTAAACTAATAGCCATTTTGTTTCTATCTAGATCTGAGTGAATTGAAAATCTTATGAAAATAAAATTAGTAAGACAAGAACATGATATCTAGAAAATAAATGTAAAATATAACGGATAAGTGTTTATTGGTGAAGACATTCTTTTTGAAAATTATTAATCAACCCTACAATGATGATTTTAACCCTTATTCAAAGTCTTCATTTTATGTACTGATTGCAATCAATAGATCTCTGTGTCTTTTAATGACAGACTGCATGAGCCAGTTCAAAATGCCGAAACACGGATATTTCAAGAGTTTGTTTGTAGGGATTTGATTTACTTCATGCTTGATCATGGATTGATATGAGTTAGGAAACTATTGAGAACCAGGCAGAATTGAATAGCTGTTTCTCCCAAGTTTAGGACTCACCGGCAATACTCACCCACTGGGTCTCGAAATAAGGGTCTTCTGGTTACAAGGCAAGCTTGCAGATCAGTCAACCACTGGGAACCGACTCAGTGGAGAGCCCATAAATTCTAACTGCTACCAGTTTGTGGTTTTAGTGTGACTGGCACCAGCCAATTTCTTCGGCGAGTATTTTTCCTGACTCTCGACCTGATGGACCCCACTGGTCACAACTTCTTAATAAGATGATATACTCGCCGATGACATTGGGTGGTGCCAGCCACGCTAAAATCATGAATTGGTAAAAGTCAGAATTCATGGGCTCGCCAGTGAATCAGATCCCAGGGACTCAATGGTCTGCAAGCTTGCCTTGTAACCAGAAGGTCCTCGGTTCGAGACCAGGTGGATGCGTACTGATGATGAGCCCCAAACTAGGACGAAACAGCCGCCCATTACTCCCTGGTTTCTCATGATTCCCTAACTGATATCAATTCGTGATCAAACTTGAGGTAAAAATTTCAGAAAGAGTCGTCTAAAGGTGCTGTTTTCACAACAATCGGCATACAATGTCAGTTTTCTTTAAATCGTTTTGCAAAGTCTTGAACATGTGTACTGAATGCAGTGGAAACTTATTGAATGGTAGGGAGTGAGCCTTAAACTAAGCTATATACAACAATTACAATTAAAGACTGCTTTGCATATTGTACCTCGTGAACCAATTGGTAGATTTACTAAAGCATATAAATAATATAAACCGTTTTTTCTAGTTATCGTAAACTGTTTTGTTCAATGATAATTTCTGCATAAATGTTTATCACTTCACTCTTCATAAAGTTCGAATGGCTATAGAACTGTCTATGGTATTTAGTCAGTACCTTTCTTGGGTAGTATGCCTAACAGTGGATGCCTGAGCTACATAATATCACTATGATAATTATGTATAAATAAAAGAAACGTTGGATAATCCATCTTAATCCTAAATGGTTGGAATAACAAATATGCTAGGAATATACTTCGATCAGATATACTGAATCGAAATAACCGGCTATTTCAGATTAGATTATGAATCAGTTTCCCAAGTAATTCCAAAATAAATCTTCCCTATCAATCATCACGTGTATGATAAGAATCGTTTCCTTGGATTCTGAATAACTTACTGGCTAAACACTAAGTGCTATGGTAAAGGTATCATTCATTAAACTCGGTATGGTGCGTCAGTGGTATAGCGGTTAGGACGCTCGCCGACCATGCAAGTGGTACGGGGTTCGATCCCCGGCCACGACGCACTCCTTTACCTCGCTAAGCTAGAAATAATGCTGGTAAAGAGATAAGGTTGGGCATGAGGCTAGCAACCCCATCCTGTAAAATAAACACTGCTACAGAAACTTCAAGTCATTAGCTTGAAGCCCTATGTTCCACTGGGGAACGTGAAGGAAAAAAAATCGGTATGAAATTAAGCGAACGTGGAAAATCTCTCAATTTAATGAATAGCTGTTACTATTCTTTAGTAACTGTTTCATCCTCAAGTAGATATGTTCACCTAATGATTAGTTGATTACTGTTGATTCAACTTGGTACTGTTTTATTCTTTAATTTAGATATCCGACAGAACAGTGCATACAGCGCTGTCTAAAGAGCTTAGAGACAAGGTTTATAAAACGTGAAAAGCATTACAAATATCTCACCAATCCATATTATACAATATCTTACTAACAAACTTATTCCTACAACTATTCATGTCCAGTAGTATACGTGGTGGCATTCTCAGCTTTTATCAACCTAACTGAATCTACGTTTTATGTTAATGAATAAGCATTAGTATATGGCTAATTTTGACGCACATATTTGGTTTTCATGATGGTTAAGAGAATGGGAGTTATGTACGAATGAAAATTCCCGGCTTTGGCACATGACTACTAGTTTCCATCATGTTGGGTTGTAAAAGAAACTTGTTTCAAGCAAACACGATAATATTAAAAGGTTGTTGTTGCCTATGGTTTGAAGCTAGATGAGGCATACGGGTTAAAATAATCTACTGAAGATTGTCAAGTCATCATTTTAAGGGTATTAAAAAAAAAAGAGTGGTTTATAATTCCTTTGTCAGAAATCTAAGTCAAAATACTCCCTCAGTTCTGTGAACAAAACCCAAACTTCCCACAAAACAAAAAAAGGGTAATAATAAAGTAGGATTTAATAAATTCATCGAATTTCGGTAGAATTCCTTATTTTATCCAATAAATCCTGCTTTATTTACATATGTCGCTTCTTTTAAATACGTATCAGGAAATGAATGTTTCCAGAAAAAGGTACGTTTCAAACATTCCGTATAAATATGTGTGTATGTTAAGTAACCAATGTCAAACGAAATAACGTGTAAACAATGAAATAGCAATAATGCATTAGGCTTTATAATGCGCAGAAATTATGTTTTAAATTAGGTTAAACACTGTGTTAGTATATTAAAAATCATCCAACAATGAATCAACTGCTAAAAGAATATAAATCTCGTGTTTTCATGAACGGTAGAATTTAAGAGAATAGGATTCAGTATTGTCCTTTTAAGTGGACGCCCGATCACAAGTTTAGAAGTGATAGACAGATTATCCATGTCACTTCATTCACTAATCTAGGGAACATTGTCTCAACTACAGGAGGAACGGACGAGGATGTCAAATTGAGAATCGGAAAGGCGAGAAACACATTCATCAACCTGAAACCAATCTGGAAATCTTCGTCACTCAACTCAGCATCAACAACAAAATTCGGATTTTCAATACAAACGTCAAGTCAGTCAGTTCTTCTATACAGATGGATCAGAAACTTGACGGCGGGTCACAAAGAATATTTCCAACAGCCTGTTGCAGACCTTTATCAACAACGCTGTCTTCGTTCTATACTGAAGATCAGATGGCCGGAAAGAACAAGAACCAACAAGAAACTATGGGAACAAACAAAACAAGAACCAATCGCCCAACAAATATGCAGGAGAAAGTGGAGATGGATTGGACACTCTCTGAGGAGGCCACTGGGTGACATCGCGCGTCAGGCCATGCTCGAGTGGAACCCAAAAGGGAAGCGGCGAGTGGGACGTCCAAGGGTGACATGGAGGAGATCATGTGAAGATGAGTTGAAACAGTATGGACTAACATGGATGCAGGTGAAAAGTACAGCAGAAGACAGAAGCAAGTGGAGACGTGCAGTTGAAGCCCTATGTTCCATTAGGAACCCAAGGGAACAATAATATAATAATAAGCTAAAAGATACACAGTCGAAAAATAACTGTTCTGAAAAAACGTCTTTCTGTATGCGGTCATTAGTGGTTTCTCAACATTTCCGAAATGTGGGAAGCTTAAACCTCCAAGCTGAGATTTACTAATTTCATTGTTGTGTAGAAATCAGTACCTTTATACTCTGATATAAATGTTTTATTTTTGAAACATTAGACAGAAAATTAAAATAAGAAACATTTCAATGTCTAGCAAATTCACCTTGTAACATCATCATAACCATAAAATGTGGTGACCACATTTGTTTTAGCATATATGCATCAATGACTCTGTGAGGTGTCTACCTTTAACACCTTAAACTACTTTTTTATAGAGTTAATTTGCGCTGGTTCTTATAAATACTTAAATGCATTTATTATTCATGCTTTAATCTCTAATTTTTAATGAATAATTTAATTTTTTTTCTGTTAAATGATTGGACCGAAATGTTCGACCTCTTTTAACATGTCAGCTCCTACTACGAACACCTCGACGATGTCTGAGAACTGACTTGAAATAATTTGGCAGATGGTGACTGACAGCGAAATCCAGGATGAGCCTTTTGTCTCATTTGGGACTTGTCAGACGAATGTACCTGCATTCTCCAGTGAGTGACGGCATTTCCATTGACACTCCAAACCAAAGCGTTATACACTAGACCACTTGGGTCACGAGAATCACCTCCGACGCCTGTAGTGTCTCAGTGCAAACACCATCACACACTGGTTAATGCAGGTAAATCCATCTGACTAGTTCCAAATAGGACAAAATGCACATCCTGGATTTCGCTGTCAGTCACTATCCACCAAATTATTTCAGGTTTAATTTCGGTTTGCTTTCAATGTTGAAATGTCATTCGTTTCCCTTGTTCCTTAAAAGTTCTATCTTAATAACTTTGTACAAATAATGTTTGTCACTCAGCCTTCATATTGCAGCTTTCAGTAATTTTTAAGACAGATGTATATAAAATTTAATTGGTGGATGGCGACTAGCAGTGGAATCCAGGATGCAGTTGTAAATATAACAATAGAAAGTTGCAGTGATAGTGTAAACGTTTTTAGGTGTAGTAGAAAGAGAATTTTATGTCTTCTTCAATTGTATATCAAAATGTCCCCGCATACTGAACATTCTGTACTTGTGTTCATTTCAAGTATTATTAATAAGCTGAAGTTCAGTCCATCTCTTTCTATCAGTTCTGATTTAGTCATGAATTAATTTTCTGCTAGCCGAAAACCATCAAAAGTTTGACAAGTTGTAGTTCACTACCTCATTTAGAATAAAGCTAGCCCTTTACAAGAACTCATTTACTGACTTTTATATAAGCCAGAGGTTCGCAAAAGTAACATTTCATCTTAGTTAAGCGAATAACTTGTTGATTTTGTTTCTAATTGTAGGAAAACAATTCAGGTACCAACATACTAAGTCTTGAAATCGTACATTGATGCACCGTTTTGGTATAGCCTTCAGTAATACAGCAGTGATGTTATCAGCCACTTGTAACCTTTTGGAACTAGAATTTATTTCGTGCACAGTTAGGTAAATAGGTTTTACCATTTGGGAATTTACGTCAGCTGCCATTGTTGTAACAAAATGTTCTAATTACCAAATCAATTATAATGATAAATAATGATCCCCTTACCCACTAAACAGTATTAAAACACGAAATGAGGGGAAATTTGAACATGAATTTCGAGCTTCCCAGTGCAAACACTTAGTATCTGTCCCGTCTAAATCTATACATTGCTTCTGCTTATGTAAAGTGACCTTATAGATATTATTCCATTACCTTGTCTTCTATATACCTATATATATATATATGTACTTGTACTTGAATAATTGTAAACGTGCTTACTCCATGCTCATATCATTTGTCATACTGATGATGCCTGTAAACTGGCTTCCTTCATGTACAAACAAATGAGAATATATTATTCCTCAGCTGTTTGATATTAGCTTACTAGAATTTTTGAATATATGATTTTGGTATGTGCAAAAAGTTAAAAAGCAGACTTCGTGTTGGTCAAACTTGGTATCGTATACGAAATCATTTGCATCGGGAAACAACATTACAACTTAGATATTGTTCTAGGGTCAATCTGCCTGCTACATCTATACTCACAATACATACCTGAGACAACAACCAACCCACATAGTTGATTGTGTAGAAATATCGTTGAGTACGGGATTTTAATAGAAATTGTATACGAGTTGATCACGGACTAATATCAGTTAGAGAACCATTGAAAATCAGGGAGTACTGGACAGCTGCTGTTTCATCCTAGTTTTGGGAATTAATCTGATGCTCGCTAGTGACTTGCTACAGGTTGGAGCTTCCTGGAGTTCTAGTGAGAAGTCGTGACCAGTGAGGTCCAATTAGATGTCACGTGTGTGGATGGATGTCCCACCAACGACAATGGTTGGGGTCGCGCTAAGTCACGAATTGGTAGAAGTTAGAATTCATGCACTGGCCATTGAATCGGGTCCCAGTGGCTGAATGGTATACGAGCTTGCCTTGTAACCGGAAGGTCCTGGGTTCGAACCCTGGTGGTGGGTGCGTACTGCCGATGATTCCCAAACTAGGATGAAACAGCAGCTGTCCAGTACTCCCTGGTTTTCAGTAGTTCTCTAACTGATATCAATCCGTGACCAACTCGTATAACATAACTAATCCTTACAAACCAAACTAGAGAAATAGTATAAATAATAACAGCTTTGTTCTAAACAATGTTTATTTAATGTAGAGAATTTTCAGCGGAATACATTGCATGATATTTTCTCTTCGTCCAGGATCTTCAAATAAAAAAGATTAATTGACAGTAGATGGTGTGACACTGTTCTATCTGACCTGAAGCGCAAACCAATCCATTATGATATTTCTTCCTTTTCTCCTTCGAAAAATACACGACATTTGGTTGAATGCCAATTATAAAAAGTTCAGGAGTACATTTTGTGAACCAAGAACACCACTCAGGAACGGTCATCTCATGTATCAGGATAAGCTGCCATTGAGGATAATGCATTTTCACACGTTTAGTAGAAACTTGAGAATCAGCACGTTGGAAATGTTTTAAAATACTCGCCAGAGTAAACAGTACAATTAGAGGTCATATTTTACTAGATTTAAACAAACTGAAAAGTAGAAACTATATGCAATATATTGATGGAGATTCCCGGTAGCCGAAATTTTAAGCAGGCTGCCGAGAACGTTGAGATTATGCACTTCCTAAAATTCTATAAAACAACTTAAAATTTACAGATGATGACGAGACAGCATATCAATAAATTATTCATATTTATTACCATGGTTTTTGAGGTTTAAATTTTGAATCTTCAGACAGAAAACTCTAACAAGAATGTAAGCTGTAAATTATTAACGTAAAGTTTCCATATAATAACAAAGGTAATAACATGAGAAGATAACATAAATGAATATCACTTAAGGTGTTCTGTGGTGAGAAGAGAGAAAAGCAATTCATGAGAGTGTCTATTTTTTGCCAGATGAAAGTCTTATGCACCCAATAATCAACTTTGAAATCTTTTGGTTTCTCGATAGATTTACTAAGAACAATGTTAAGAAATAAGCTTTCTTAAAAAGTTTTGAAGATTTCGATGTTTATTTGCTGATATTGGTCAACTCAAAACGCTGGTTGTTTCATATTTTTTTGTTTTAGGCCATAACAGACTACGCACACACACACACACACATGACAAGTACAATTCAGCCAAATATGTTACATCCGCATTTAAGTGCACCGATGACACAGGTCCCCCATAGGCTTTCACAACAAACTTCCTTTCACGGACATACAAAACGACATCATCGAAGGCAGCAGTCTTCCGGTTCCATAACATCGACAAGTCGTGATTTTAGTACAGGTCGTGGTATGAATCGTGGATCTGATTATCCTCAAAAACAACTTACACGAAAACCACGACCAGCCAGCTCACATATGCCAAGAGATAAACGTTATTCACAGTCCAAAGAACAATCATTTTTGCATCAATATCCGTATACTCACCTTCAAGATATAAAAAAGGATAAAAAAGAACGATTAACAAATAAAGAAAAGATGTATTATCGTAGAAGACTTTTAGAAATGCAGCACACAAATGATTCATCAGGTTCAAATTCAAATCCAAACAGAACTGATGATATTAATGCAAGACATTTTCATCCTCTACCTGTAAATCCAGAAGATGCTTATGCCCACAGATATTCACAAACACTGAATGCTCCACATTATAAAAATAAAAAGAGAGAAGTACATGAGAGTAGGAGAATGCAGTCAGTGAATACTGTAGATTATCATCCTAAGAAATCGAATTTAGATGAAATTGTAGGCCTTGGTAAGTTTGTATTCATTTAAAAATTCAAATAAGATTATGATTCGTGAATTGTAGTCATTTGACGCCTATTTCAAGCAAACATAAATATCATTTTCTATCTGAATCATTAACAGTCACCAAACTGTTTCTAAAACACCAGTAGATTGTGAGATGACACATAAAATGTATTTGCGTTAAAAACGACATAAAGCAGTCATAAAGTAGGCCATTTACAGACATTACTTTTGCGTCGACTGTAATTTCTTCTAATATATATTCATACAAATTCAAAACAAAAGTTCTGAAAGTAATTAAGTCCTAGGAGCAAACTCTTGCTGTATGATAAACGGTACTTCAGAGAGCATATACAAAATGCCACAAACCTCTATTAAGTTTATCTGTAAGTGAATGAAACATAGTGGTCAGAATGATTAAGATTATCTACACTGACATTTGTCACTAATTTAAAAACTACCTTCTGATTAAGAATTCAATTCTTATTTTGGCGTGTGCTACTGATAAGATTTTACAGTAGCATATAAAGAGACGTTCATTGGCATAAAAAATATCAAATAGCAGGGAGGTGGATTTGAAGTCAGAGGAAGCAAATGATACAGCGTTGCAGAGATACATGAGATGTGAAAAGAAGGCAAAGAAACACAAAATGAAGGCCAGAAGTAGCACAAGACGGAGGATCTGTGCAAATGGTGATTTGAAGATAAGGTATACATAATTGCGCTAAATAGAGATACCAAATAGCTAATAGACGTCTTTTCATACCAAGGCTCTTGTCTTTTACCGTTACATTATGACTTCAAAAACTTCAGTGGTATACATTTAAGCAATGTGCTGCAAATCGCATTTCAATTGAAATGATTTCAAGTACCTAATTCAATAATTTCCGAGGTTTTACTCAAGTATGCATACATATGATCAATTTAATTATTTGTTTACAGCCGGTAGTAGGATCTCTGAGGTTTGTTAAGTCCCATTCTCTACCTGTGATGTAAGTGTGTCTCTTCATCCTTATGCTTGTTGGCGTTTCCAATGAGAATCGTATCCTCAACTTATCAATCCAAACACACATAGTTACTCAACAAATTAAAAAGTCAAGAAAAGCGTATTTCATGTAATAGAAATCAGATTTATTTAAATCCTACATTTCTGATTGACCTCCTCTGACAAAACGGATTCAGGTGATTGTCTAAAAACGACAATAAATCATTAAGAGCTGTTCGATGAAGTGGAATAGCGCGGAATTAAAATATCAAGTTATGTAATTCTTCGACAGCTATAATTCGAGGTGGGAGTGGAAGGGCGGGAATGGGCTTAACAAATAAGTTTCCTCATTTTGTAGCAATTTCCCTCTTTTCCAGTCATAACGCTATCTAAAAGGCTTACAGAATATTGCGCATGACGGTGGGTCTGTTAGCAAACAAGAGATTGGTTTTAGAAAAATGATGAATCTCACCAATGTCCATGTATACAACATGCCAGACAAATACTTTTTAGATGTATCCGGTATGTGATTAAATGTAACGATTGTTGCCTGGTAAATAGTAAACAGACTCATCTAATCACATTATTGTTTAAGAAAACAGATAAAGATACTACCAATGGTTAATGAATTCACTCTGTTTTTAACTGACCATCAAGAATCCTTGTTGAATAACTAGGTTTCAATGATTTATCTCATTTCGTTGTCCAAGAAATATCAATAAAGTATCTTCAATTATTTATGTGTTTTTTAGCTCCCAACGACTGTCATTGGTTTAATTATCATCCTCACAGTTTCAATGCACCAAGAGACTCCACTAATGACTGGGGTCCTAATAAACCACAGATGTCTTCTTCATACCACCAAGAGATTCCAAGTGGTCTACTCGGAGGACAACAATCACAGTTTGGGTTAAATTCTCTTGAAAGTTTTCAACAAGGTTGTTTAACTTCACTGGCTAGTATGTTGCTTTGTCCTCACACAATACTTCCTATCATGGTTGGACTATTTAGTAATTTTGGGTCATCCTGTGACTATGTACAAAGATTAGGCGGTGAGTTGAAAAAGATCTTTAAAAAATTTGTTACACTTTCATTTCATCATTTTTCAGGTAAATATTTTTTCAAGTTGTGTATAGTTTATGAAAGAAACCTTGGTTGCATCCAGCGTCCTTATTTCATTCTCAGTAGGTTTTCGTGCCTAATATCTACTTGGGATAGATGTTCTACTCAACTGTTTTAACTAATGGTAACCGAAACTTCATCAAAGTTAACTGTACAAAACAGAAATCTGTAAGGATAGTGTAGTATGAGATCCAAGTAACTAAGAGTTATATTAAAATCGAGTTAAATTTAAGTTAATAAGCGAATTTTAAGTGAGTAAAGAAAAATAGTTACACGGTATATCATAAGAATTATGCAGTAATAACTCCCGAATATTGTATTTAAACATGCAAGGAAAGAGAAGCGTATGAAGCAAGTTAGGAGGTCTCATGAACACTGTGGCGAGATATTAGCAGTGATCCAGTTTTTAATAATGCATTGTTGTCAGCAGCTATGCGAAAATGCCATGTGTCAAGTGATCCACAACGGAAAACTCAGTGAAGCTTTTGAAGTGAATACAAGATTAAGACAAGGCTACCCACCAATATAACCCATGATAATCCTAATTGTGGTGTACTGGATCATGCGTCAGACTGTGGGAGTGAGAAGACAGGAATACGCTGAACCAATGAAAAGACTCTAGAACATCTGGATTTCGTGTGTGGATGATTTATGTCTAATGTCACATAAACCCGAAGACCTACCGGCGAAAACCAGCAAACTGGCAGAAGAAGAAGAAGCAAAGACAGGACTTAAAGTGAACACAGAGAAAAAGCAGGTAATAAAGATAAACAACCAACAACCAGCACCAATCACTTTCAACAGGAGAAATTTGAAAGATGTCACTCCCTTCACCTATCTAGGCAGCATCGTTTCAACTACAGGCAGTCGGTGCTGATCAGAATGTCAAGACCGCAATCAGTAAGGAAAGACAGAGCTTCTTCTCTTTGAGATCAGTTTGGAAATCTTCTGCATTCAGCATAGAGAACAAGATTCGGATGTCCAACACCAATTTTAAGTCAGTCAGCCCTTCTATATGGGTCAATAACTAGCACTGAGAGTCAAGAAAAGCATTTCCAACAGGTTACTGCAGATTCCTGGGCAACACCACCAACAGCAACAACAACAGACAACAATCAGCATAAATGGAAGGAACCTGAAAGAAACAACCTCTTTTACCTACCTGGAAAACATCGTTTCAACTACAGGCGGAGCTGACGAGGATATCGAAGCAAGAATCGGAAAAACAAGACAAGCTTTCACTACTCTCAAGTCTGTGTGGAGGTCAACAGCACTCAGCATGAAAAATAAGATCCGGATTTTCAACTCCAATGTGAAGTCAGTCAGTGCTACTATACGGATCAGAGACTTGCACTGCGCGTCATGAAGAGCACCTCAAACAAACTACAGACCTTCATTAACAGTTGTCTTCGCTCAATACTCAAGATCAGATGGCCGACCAGAAAAGATCAGCAACATAGATCTCTGGGAGCGAACCAACCAACCAGGAACTGATTGTGAAAAAAATATGCAGGAAGAAATGGAGATGGATTGGCTGGCCATACTCTGAGGAAACAATGCATCAAGTGACATCACACGCCAAGCCATCGCTCGAGTGGAAGCCGAATGGGAAGTGGTGAGTTGGTCGTCAGTGCAAGGGTGACTTGGAGGAGGTCATGTGAAGAGGAGATGGAAGTATGTGGGCAGATATGGAGCCAGGTGAAAACGTTAGCAGAGAACCGAACGCAATTGGGACGTACGGCTGAATCGCTATTTTCCTCTAGGAATTAAAAGAAACAATAATGATAATATTGCAGACTTTTATCAGCAGCTGTCATCACTGGCTCCATACTGAGGATCAAATAGTCAGAAAGAATCAGCAACAAGAAACTATGAGAACAAACCAATCAGGAACCTATGGCTCAACAAATATGTAGAAGAAAATAGGGATGGATCAGACACATGCTGAGAAGACAGTCGAATGATATCCCTCGCCAGGTACTCGAGTGGAATCCAAATAGGAAACGACAAGTGGGATGAACGAGGGTGATATGGAGGAGATGGTGATAGGAGGAGATAAGACTTTATGGGCAGTCGTGGTGTCAGCCAGAAAGGACTGAAGGGAGCAGGATGAAGTGGAGAGGTGCTGTTGAAGCCCTATGTTCCACCCGGAACCCAAGGGAACAATGATATTAATAATAATGGAATTATACTATACCACAGCATTCAACTCCCGCTCTTACATTCTTTTTTGAAACACGCCATAGTTGATATGAATAACAAAGAGACTATAGTTATAAAAAAACAAGAGGTGGTAGATATAACGAAACAAACTGAAACAGCACACCAATTCATAATATCGAAATATTTCTAGCTTCTTTTTTCATGAAATAAATACAATGAATAGGATATTAGCTACATTAGACAAATAAAAACCACAAAGTAAGCAAACTATTTATGTGTATTTGTGTACTTTTGTAAACATTGATTGGTTGCATTAACATACATTCCGTTTTTACCCCTGAGATATTATTATTATTATATTTTTGAACTGTCTAACATTTTTTTAATCTTTCAGAAGAATTAGTTTACTTAAAACAATCGAATCCGTATTATTATGATCAAGCACAAATAGGCTTTAGCTTTTGGCCTGGAATTCTACCTGTTATAATTGCCAGTATTCTGGGTTATACTTTGGGTGTATTATTAGGATGGCAACTCGGAGTCGCTGTTGCTTTAACCGCTACATTGATGTATGCCTTATTTTTCGGTGAGTATTATTCAACATTTGAATATTCTTTGTATTTAATGAAAATTTGTTAATCTTCAACAATATGGATGATTTGTAACAATTATATGCATCTGGATTGAAAAAAGGCTCTATAATGAATGCAGAAGTACTTATGGGCATTTTTTTTATTTTTATTCCTTTACGTTCCCAGTGGAACATAGGGCTTCAAGCTAGTGGCTTGAAGTTTCTGTAGCAGTGTTTATTTTTACAGTTTTTCCCTCTTTGCCAGTTCTATTACTGGCTTAGCGAGGTAAAGGAGTGCATCGACGCACTCCTTTATGAGCCTGAATAGCTCAGTGGTAACGTCTGTGACCGCAGAGCTCACTAGGTGACGCAGGTTCGAATCTCAGAAGGGATATAAGTTCCTTCCAGGTTGCAGATACGCCTTGCTGACGAGTGCAAACTAGCACGAGACCTAGGTTCAAGGCTTCCTGCAGATTGCCTCCAAACATATAATATTGGTTAAACTTATGGGCATGCATAAAGGATAATATTTGAATAACTTCTGTTCTAATGGATTCTTAAATATTCTACAGCTGTTTACAATGACAGTTTACATGACAGTATAATCCTACAAGTTTTAGAAGCTTTCAGCTGTCGAATAGTAAACAGAAAAAACTTTTATCAAATAAAAAACGTATACAGTTAAAGTAATTTACCCTAACCATCCATTCACCTGTTATATTATGTAATAAAAAACTACTTTACGTCATCAACGTGTATAAATCATTAATGTGCAAACAAATTTTATGCTCCATTTTATACTTTTTCTAAGCTTTGTCTGTACACCTGTCATTTCATTCTTCAACCTAAATACCAATAGATGAAATGAGAGTTAATCTAAATCAACTTTTCATTAGATTTTACTATGTATTTTACAAGTTTAGTTTTCTCCATTACCCAATTTGAGTAAGTGATAATGTATACAGTAATAAGGTGGTGGTTATACAGCGTACGGATTTTATTTCACAATTCATTGGTTGTTAAAACAGTATCTCTCCGTAGTGTAAATCATTATTCGATGTACTCAGAATTCTTTGAGTAGTCGCCTCCATTTTAAAGCCTGAATAATTTCCTCATGAAGTAAACAAACTTCCTAGAATAGAAACTTTTGTTTGAACTTTCTGATGAAATGATTACTAGAGATGTTGATGAGAAATTTGATTAAAAATATGAATTTATATGAGTACTTCTGAAGCTTAAAAAGAAGTGAGAGATATTCTGAGCTGATCAAAAGTTTTCAATCTGAATATTTCGACTGCGAATCTTGATTTGCGACAGTAAAGTCGAGATAATACAAAACGATACCGTCATCAGTTTTACCCCCATTTCAAATAAAGGAGATACATTCTGCCCTTGAACAAAATTATACACATATTTCATAATAAAAGTTTGTTAAACAAGAAAACTATGATTAGTTAAAGTTGACATTGTCACAAATAGAAGTTAGTAAATTACTTTTACATCTATTCATTGAACTCTTAATGAAAAGCTGTTATAACCGCTGGACACGGTAGTATTTGGTAGCAGAACTGTTTATTGGCAAATTGATGAGCATATATAGCAGAATACATATACCTTACGTCACACTGTTTGCACATGTACTCCGGATTGTATTTCTTTTATCTTCCTTTCAAGTTTTCTATGCTGTTACACGAGTTAGGAGTCCAAGGTAGACATGAAGGAGATCGTCTCAGAGGAAGATGACAGCCTATAAGTAGTCGTAGAGTCAGCTAAAGAGGGCTACATAAAACAGGATGAAATGGAAGCCCTATATTCCACTCAGAACCTAAGGGAGTAGTAATAATAGTGCTGTTTCATTTCTCCTCTTTGCCATTTAATCCGTCCCTCTACTACTCAGTATTCTTGCAGAAGAAATCACACGTAATATACTGTGTACAGAATCTTGTCCACCACAACATGATTTGAGAGAAATACCAGTCAATTATAGTGGTATATATATGCCGATTTCCTCTCCTTTGCGTTTCGAGTTGAACACAGGAGTTTGAGCCTCCTTACAGTTTCAGTAGTAGTGGTCTAATTTTTACGGAGTGGAGTTACCAGCTTTATTTCCATCGTTCTCTAGTCTTTCAAGTTTAATACAGTCTAGTACACTAGTAGTTTTATTACTACATCGGTCGAGAATCCAGCCTCGGACCATCTGTTTAGTTGGCAAGTATCCGACCATTGGTCAACCGACGCTAATTCCAAATGGAAATTAAATTTGAACCCACACAGGGACATTTCAATGGATATGCAGTCTATCACTTAACTAATTGACTGCCCTATACGTAGGCATATATATACATAACATTTAGTTATTGATGCAACTCAATTGTGTAACCACAATTTTGGTATCATTTTGGTTAACTGTACTTGACTGTGATATTATTATTGTTGTTGTGAATTATTTTCCCGTGCTGGTGTTGTCCTGATTGTTTTATTCCCTGTTTTCCTGATTTTAAGAGGAGCAACCCACAAGGTCGCTTCTCTCTAAACTATAATTTAATGTAACAATCCCCTTCTCAGGCGTGAGGCTAGCAAAGCTGCTACAGAAACTTCAGCACGATGAATCTCCTTGAGCCAGAAGAAAAAGTCTGTGTGGGGACATAGAATGTCCGCACCATGTACGAGATTGGCAAAGCTGCTCAGATCGCAAACGAAATGATTTTCCTGATTGCAGTAGATTGGATAATGCGAAAAACAGCGGGTAATGAGGAAGCAGGCATAAAATGAACTCACACAAAAAACTTGATGGATCTGGACTTCGCCGATGATATATGTCTGATTTCCCACAAACTGGAAGATATGCAAGCGAAAAGCAACAAGTTGGTACAAGCACCAAGAGAAGATAGGACTTCAGATGAACATATATAAAACAGAGGTGATGAAGATTCCTGGGCAACACCACCACCAACAACAACAACAACTGAAAACAATCAGCATAAATGGAAGGAACCTAAAAGAAACAACCTCCTTTACCTACCTACCTGGGAAGCATCGTTTCAACAACAGGTGGAACTGACGAGGATATCAAAGCAAGAATCGGAAAAGCAAGACAAGCTTTCACTACTCTCAAGTCTGTGTCGAGGTCAACAGCACTCAGCATCAAAAATAAGATCCGGATTTTCAACTCCAATGTGAAGTCAGTGCTACTCACTATACGGATCAGAGACTTGCACTGCGCGTCATAAAGAGCATCTCAAACAAACTACAGACCTTCATTAACAGTTGTCTTCGCTCAATACTCAAGATCAGATGGCGAGAAAAGATCAGCAACAGTGATCTCTGGGAGCGAGCCAACTAGGAACCAATTGTGAAACAAATATGCAGGAAGAAATGGAGATGGATTGGCTGGCCATACTCTGAGGACACCATCAAGTGACATGATTAGACAAGCCCTCGAGTGGAACCCGAAAGGGAAGCGGCGAGTTGCTCGTCAGTGCAAGGGTGATTTGGAGGAGGTCATATGAAGAGGAGATGAAAATGTGTGGGCAGACTTGGAGCCAGGTGAAGACTCCAGCAGAGAACTGAACGCAATGAAAACGCACGGCTGAATCCCTATGTTCCTGTAGGAATTAAATGATACAATAATAATAATTGTGTAACATACCAGCTAAATGATACTATAGATTTCGCTTTGTGTGATGTATTAGAAATCAGTTTTCATTGACCGTTTTAATGTTTTCTATTTCAAAAGATCGTTTGAAAACATTTATCATGTGAGAATAACAACAAGATCGTAAGAACAAAAACATTAAAACATTGATTGAATTAAGCAGAAGAAATAAAAGGTGATGTACGTTTTCGACGTGAACTGGATACAAGATTGGAAACATTAACTAAGCTACTATACAATAAAAATACTTAAAATAACATTTCACACTCTGTTTTGCATGCTTTTGACACCAAAACGCTCATACCTGTTCAGTAATTTGTGCATATCAAAAGTATTCCCCTTACCTTACAATGATGTGTATTATTTCAACAAACAGTCGGTCGCCTGTGTTCACTTCTTCCTACAATTTCACGTAGTCGATCTGTCACAAGACATTGCTAGATTACTTTCTATTTGAGTTCTAAATTCTTGTAGCCTAGTAGCTTACAATATGAACGGAAATATCTAAGTGAATTAATCGTCCGCATAACTCGTAGGTATAAAAAGTGGTTTGTGATGAGCTTCACTCATCTAAACTATCAAAATTAAAGTAGCTTATCTCCGTATTCGAATCCCCAACCAACTAACTTGAATCGCGAAAACCTTAAAGCTTCATTAACCTGTGAAACAACATGCACGAATTGCATAATCGAAATTGAAAACTGTACAAATTCATTGGTTTAGTAATAATGATAATAATACAAAAAGACTAACATCGTGGATACTTATGAAGTGAGTAGTCTCAATTCATTCACATCAAGTACCAGTGCTTGCTAGGCATATTGAAACAATCTAAGCGCTGCATGACCGTTCTACCAGTTTGTGGCTGAGATCATCAGCAGTGCATCTGTTTAGAATCAGTTCAGAGTGTCAAATCGGTTCCCGCAACCACAAGCTATAATATATAAAAAACTATGTGAACCACCTACTTCCTCATGTATCATTTATTAGTGTTTAGTAAGTCACACGTTGTGGTCTGAAACTTAGTCCTTTCCAATGCTAATCATGATGATATCTCACTTTGAAATTTGTAATTTGCAAATGACAAATTCAATCCCGGATGTTTAATTGGTAGTACCACACACTAGATATACAATTACTACTACAATGAAGCATTACTGAATTTCACCAAATGATTACGCCACTTTGTGAACACAGTTTTATAACCTTTCACAGAATCATTAAATCTTAGTACCTAAGAAGACATAAACTCGTGTCTAACCATACATCAAAAACTATTTCAGAATATGCTTGAAGTCTGTTAAATATCAGTTAGAGTGAAAAACTAGAAACATTAACAGCAATTAGATGGTTGGAGGTGATCAGCTGGAAGCCTCCAACTTAGGTTTCATGCTTGTTGCCGCTCGTCAGCAAGTTGTAGCTGCAATTTTGAAAGAATTCATATCCCTTCTGAGATCCGAGCCTGAGTCACCCAGTGCTGCAGTCAGAGACGTTACCACTGAGCTATTCGGGATCACGATTGACCTCCTGTAGGACTGTATTGGTTACTTTGATTGGACACTTACAACTATCATGCGTCTAGTCGTTTGTTAAGTGCAGACTGAATTCCATCAGTCAAGTTTGCAATGTGATTACCATGCTAGGTGGCTCATCATCACAAGCAGTAAAGAGGAAAAGGGCTTCTCTCTAAGCAAATGATATTATCCTTTCTAAGTAAGCCAATTTTATTTTCTACATAAGCAAAAGCATTTGTTTTTCACATCATTTCATACACAGAACATTGTTAGTTTAAGAGTCATTCCGTTGCTGCACAAGCATTCAGTAAGTAAAAGAAAAATTATTAATAAACAAACAACCTATGCAATAAACAATTTCATTAGCCCTAGAATATCTTCATTTTCGCACTCTGAAAAAACATCTTTAATTTAATATAAATGAACGGTTTACTGAATTTAGGATAATCTTTATGCTAACAGTCACAAGTTGCATTTTTCCAATATTACTGATCAGAAGTAAAATGTCTTCCCTGAATTTATTAAACAGGCTTTATCGATTAGTGCATCAGTGTAAAAAAAGATATGCTGCACCATAAAGGAAATAGCAAAACAACCAGAAAATAACGTTACAAAACCTAAATGTAGAAAGAACACTGTATGCCTAAAATTAGAAATGTCAAACAGAAAGTTAGCTAACAGTAGAAACTAGATTAGTGACTAGTATGGATAAATAAGGAGGCGAAAATGTCAGAATTATACATGACTAAAAGACATACCTTTCTGTAGTCATCTGTAGCTAGAGATCAATAGTTACTGGGTATAAAACATCACTTATCCTTAAAAATTTCTTATATATCATTCAATCAAGTGCAAACTCAGTAAATAATTTATCAACAGTTATTCATGCATTCAAACGGAATTTATACTAAGCTCATAAGCTAATATTTTCACTCCTTGAGTCCTAAATGGAACATACGACCTCAGTAGCGGTGATGGTGTTTGCACGTGATGAGGTTGATAGCCTTATATCCAACCTTCTCTGTTTCCCGAGCTTACTACCGGCTAGGCAATGTTTAGGACTGTCTCAGTCGGAAATCGAACTTGTACCGCCTGCGTGACTTGTGAGTTTTCAACCATCGAAACACTGACGCACTGCAAAATGAAGCAAGAAATATTAAATTTTTTTATTTTCTCGTGATTTGGACAAAAACGATGAGCTTCTTACATTATACCTGTCGCAAATGAATGTTGGAATTTAAATTAGCTTTCTGAATTCTATTTAGTATTTATAAGAAATAAATTGCTACTTCTCGTAAAGACCTTAAGCAGATTATTAGAAGGAAGACTGAATTGGTTGTTTATCAAATACTCTTAGATATGTATAAATGTAATTTACTTTAAGAAGTTCGCTGAAAGTTTACTTATATTATTCTTCCCTTCAAATACTGCAACTTTTGAGCTTTAACGCTTATTTCAGCATATGTTTCATTTCTTATTTAGGTGTAATTCTCTTCGGTGTTCGTGTTAAACACTGGTCGAAAACTATTGAATTGGCGGAGACAATATCACGTTATATGCGAGGATGTAATTTATTTTTTAACATTTTGTTCTATCGATCGCCACAGGCTCCACGTGTTGCTCAACCAGTCAGGCAAGTTTAATAGTGGATTCCTTAAATATTACGATGAGTCCCATGTTTGCAGGATACAATTAGTTAATTTTATTTCCAGTGTAGATTTCGTCATGATACGACATAATTTGAAGAATCATTGGAAACTAGGAAGCACTTAACAGCGCTGTTTCTGCTTAATTTGAGACCCTTCATCAGTACTCACCCTTTGGCCCACCAGGGATCGTACCCAGGACCTTCAGTTACTTAAGCTAGCTCGCTAATTATTTAGCTACTGGGTTAGGATTCAGTGACCTGTGAATCTTGACTCCTGTAATTCGGCGACACACTGCCACTGCCAACTAATGCCATATATGAGTATCCGCCTTAAACATGACTAATATCGGTTTTGTGATGAAATCTACGTTGAAAAACAATCAAAATCCTTAGAAACTCAAAATCCTAATTCGTTTTATATTATAGGATTATCCTCAGCTTTATAAAAATTGTATTATTAAATAAGTAAGACAAATAATCTTTGCATATTTTAAGTGAAGGTCAAGTTAGTTTTTTGAAGAGCAGAGAAAAACATCATGGTGTTCGGCAATAGAAGGCAAGTTAAGGTGTCTGATTGCTCTCCTTCTTACGTTATTCAAGTTCATCAGAAAAGATAATATTTAATTCATTCATTCATTCGGTGAGAAATTTCTGTAGGATAGTTTGGATTTAATTTGTTTGACCAACAATTGTCGACGAATTTCTTTGAAATTTCACCCTTGGTACTTATGTCAGATGTCTTACGCTAATATTAATTGTAATATTTGTAATTCCCTCAAACTTATATTCCATTTTCTTAGAATGAGACTTGTGAGTCCGAATAACTGAAGCTTGTCTGTAATCCCCTGGGCAGTGTGATAAAGTTTCACTTATTGTATAGTAATTGGCTATCAGATATAAATCAGATATATATTTTTTTGATGTGGTTGTGTTCTCTGAGCTGGATAGTTAATTTGCGTAGCTTTCATTGCCCTACTAGGCGACATCTTCAGCGCATACTTCAATTTGAAGTGAGTTTTTAGATTCCTCTACGAGTTTACCAGGAGAGATGATTAATAAACTCGCGCTGAAGATGGCACCTAGTAGGGCGATGAAAGCTTCGCAAATTAACTATCCAGCTCAGAGAACACAACCACATCAAAATCATCCGCCTGAGCTACAAATCTTCTCAATCATATATATATATATATCATATCATATATATATATAAACCACTTTTAAATCACAATTCTTTTATATATTATGCACTTTTACTTGACTTCTCTGCAAAGTCTGAATTTTTACTGCTGATTTCATAAACTATTCTTTTCTGTCTTTAACATATATGGTTTTTATTGATAGAGTACATCTACAGTTATCATTAGGAAAATGATAATCTTAACATAGAACTTCATATGAAATCTGTCAACTTTATTATTGTTTTCCATTCATCGTTTCATGAAACAGTAATTTATAAACTGGCGGAAAATAAAGACTAGACCACTCCTAAGATTTTGAAATAATGGAGATGATTTGTGGCTCAGGTGGACGTTTTTGGTGTTTGTGTCTTCTTTCACATAGATGATTTGATTGCAAAGCTTACATTATCTTTCATATTAAAGTTAGCACTAAAAGTGTCTTCCAGATGGACAATGAAAGCTTGGCAATTAAACCAGCCGCCAGCTTAGAGAACACAACAACACCAAAATTACAAAGAGCATATGAAATATTGTTTAGTGTGATAAACCTTTAAATCGTTTCTGATTTCTTTACTGGACTAATGAATATTGCTTAAGGTGTTGTTGTTTAATGAAAGCAAATTCTAGGGGATCAAAGTTGTTTTAAGTCAGCTCACAGTTAATAACAGTTGAATACTTCCTTAAAGTGAAAACAACATGTTAGATTGTGGTGGTGTGATACAGACCACGTGTGTCAACGGAATGTTATTCTCACATGTTCTGACAACAGAATACGATATACCTGTTTGAACATTCTATATGATGTTAGAGTCGGAATGTTATTCCCACAGTTTAATACTACATTGGCAACAGAATACTATGTATATTTGAACATTCAATTTCTTGTCGTTTGATGTAAACCGAAATCACACGCTCAGTGAATAGTTAACGAATATAAACTGTAGATATATGAAGAGCGGTTTGATTAAAGACAAATATATCCCTTGACTCTCGTATCTTGCCTTCTTTTGTTATAAGATGTGTTTTCATATAGTGATACTGACTGAGTATCGATTAAATGCGTCGGTGGCATAGCGGTTAGGACGCTCGCCGACCATACACATGGTCCGGGGTTCGATCCCCGGCCACAGACGCACTCCTTTACCTCACTATGCCAGAAATAATGCTGGTGAAGAGGGAAGGTTGGGCATGAGGCTAGCAACCCCATCCTATAAAATAAACACTGCTATAGAAACTTCTAGCCACTAGATGGAAGCCCTATGTTCCACCGGGGAACGTGTAGGAGAAAAAAAATCGATTAAATGGTTTGCTATTGCCATCATAAAAGAGAGCGCAATTATTTCATTTCCACTTGTTACTAGAATAGTTTAACACTGTGAGAACGTTTAATATTTTGGAATATCCCAGATTCTCCTCTTGTAAGCAACTAGTGACTGAATAAGTGACTAAATGCTGATTAGTCGCTGGTATACAATTAATGCCATGTGTACACATCTTAGTTATACTGACAGAATTATACTGGTCAATTTGCATTCTAGTTACTGATGTAGGATACTAGACACAGCTGTGTATTTTTCGGGATTATTGTCTGACGCTTAACAGCAAGCAACAGGAAACCCTGGAGCTGTGTTTTGTGTTTACTGGCACTCCTCGGAAAGAAGTACTTGCAGCCTTGAAGAAACTGATGACCCCTGTCAGATTCGAAACTACTTCACCCAATGCTCATGAGAGCCGAATAGCTTAATAGTAACGTCTGCCTCTGCAGAGACGGCTGACGTCAGAGGGGACGTAAGTTCCCTCAAGATCGCAAGTACGTCCTGCTGAAGAGTTCTAATTGGCACGCAACTCTGATCCAAGGCTTCTTCAGTATTACATCCAATCATCCTAGTAAGTAAGCACATTTAAGCTACGCATATATATAATATCCTTGTGACGTCAGGTCAACTGTTTTGCTTTGTTTTTCAGTAGTGGAGATCATAAGTAAACTCTAGTTAGGTGTACCTGGTGTAATAGAAACACTATTTAAACATTCATAACTGGATTGAAACCAAGTTAATTGACAAAACTACAATTTTGATAATTCAACCAGGTGTATCTTTACCTTTTTTTCATTTACATCACTCAGGTTACTACCGATCAGCATAAACTTATCTAATTTTTCCACTAGTACTGAGGCAGCTGCATTTTTAGCTGCAAAAATGTGGACCTCCATTGAACAAAAATATGGCCGCCTTGCTGTAAGATTGCAGTGGGCAAGCAGAGATGTATACGGTAAGTCAAAGATTAATCCAACAGCTCTCATGCGCTCCTAATTCTTTTCTCATATCCGCAAATACAACTTGTTTCAACTGAGATTAAAAGCAAAAGTACCGTTTTATCGGTGCTGCTTCTACTGAGCTTTATTGTGAATGTAAACCATATGAACCGTATAACATTCTAAAAAAGAACGTTTGAGGTAAAATTAGTTCATGTTATAGAGATCTTATGAGCTGTTTAATGTGGGCTATGAAGATAAATGACTCAATTCATCCAATTCAACGCCTTCACTTTCTTAGACTGTTTGATAAAGTCTACTATTTAGTTGAAAATAAAGTTGGCTTTCCTTAAGAATCAGAAAATTCTATGAGGAAATAATGAGTAAAATGCATTAGTTTGAATAATTTAAAGTATCATAAAATCACCATCGTTATTCATTTACCCTAGTGTCAGTATCTACAATAGCTGGAATTGAGGATGTGACACCACACTTCACACATCCCATTGTATAAAATCCAACCTGAGAAATAGAACAATTTAGTGAACAGATTTATTCGGTTACGGTCTGAACGCAAGAAACTGATCTCTGTGTTCTACTGTATAGCTGACAAAACTGCATTGAGACACGCGCTATCACAAAACGTTCCAAACGCAGGGAAAAGACGAATATTCTACAATATTTTGGCGGTTCTATTAGCCAATAATAACATCAAACTCAAATTTACCCCAACAATTCCATGAAGCAGCTATACAGGTAAAGTCTGCGTCTAAATACAAAGCAAGTACTCTAAGACAAAATTGATTAACCGAATTTCAACTGTAAAAGGTACCTCATATTTCGTCAAGTAATGATATTACCTAGAAAATCAATAAAATCAAGAAGAACTGAACGCCTACTTCGTCCTGGTTTGAGTCACTTCAACAGCGTTCACAAGTAATTTTACGAGACATGAATCTCAGGACCCTAAGACTCCGAGCCCAGCTGGTTCACGACCGAGCAACCCATAAACTCTGTCCTCAATTCACTCATGTTGTAGCTTATGTTGCATTTGCGTTGGAATAACTAAAATATCTACTAACGTAACATCTGTAAAATTCGCTTCTTATTAGGCTACCTGATTTCCATCTCATAATTTATAACTAAGTACACAATGAAAGAATAAGCCCAGCCTTTCGGAGCCATAGCAGTGACTTACTAACCGGCTAAATAGTTTATTTTGACAGTCTTGTAAATTATAAAAGACAGAGTTTATCTCTTTCCATTTAACCTTTCACAATGAACTGGCAAATTCCAACCTATACATCTCATCTCACCTACTTTAGCATAAACATCAGCTTAATAAACATACAACAAACTTGAATTGACTAACAACCTAACAAAAAGCCTATATCATATAAGTGAAACCAATTCATTACACAAGCTATGAGACAATTGTAAAGACGTACTGTCTACCTTAACTATTGGTGATATTCAAATAAATAGGACCATTGCTTTCTTTGTAAAAGATTATATTTGTAATATCTCAGCGAGATTGAAATGATTAATTCCAACGTTTCGTTCGGCAATCTGGTCCGAACTTCTTCAGGGAAATTAATCGAAATTAACATAACAGAGGTTTATGTATAAAAGGAGCATCACTTGTTTTTAAAAACTTTGTCCAATCATGAGTCATAAAACAAGTATCAACAAGTATAATAAACAAAATTTTATGAGCTGTGATCAAAATTTGACCTCGGACTTACAAATATTGGTCTACCTTTGTTTAACACTTTAAACAGAGTGTGGATGTGTGTGTGGGTGAACAGTTCTAAAACATTTCTTAACGTCTCCATAAGAAGATATGGACAGTCGAGAATTTCGGCCAAGTATTAATAATTAGTGATACATATCCATTTTTATTTATTAATAAGGATTTCCTATGTATCAGCTAACATCACACCTTCATGTCTGTTCAAACTGTTAGCATCTAGAATTTTATGATTAGACGTATTTTCAAAATTATGGTGTATAGTATTAGAGTTTAGTTGAAGCACCCTGTCGGACTTATTGCTATGTCTTCTTTCTGAAGATTGAGCAGCTTTATTCGACCTACTGGAGTTGTCAGGTGACTCGACAGCTACGGATTTAGGATACGCATTCTGCTGCAGACAACGGAGAGTGAAAACACGATGATTGTGCCAATTACACGGTTTCTTTGTTAATTTAATTCGATTGCAAAATAATTCAAATGAACTTTCGTCAAGATTTGACAGAATAGTTCGGACCAGATTGCCGAACGAAACGTTGGAATTACTCATTTCAATCTCGCTGAGATTTTACAAATATAATCTTTTACAAATGTCTACTTCTCACTTGGCGCCCAAATATTTTAGAACTATTCTGTCAAATCTTGACGAAAGTTCATTTGAATTGCTTTCTTTGCATTGATTAAGTGTATTATTCCTAAATGAAAATTCATTGAAACATTGAACCTTTTTATACGTTCCCATTGATAGCCTTTCATAGACACACTCTACCAAGATGATTTTAATGCGGATAACTTTCTCAAAATGAGCATTGTAGCTCTATGCAGTCAATCTTATACTGAGCTGCTCTCACTTGACTGCAGATACGTCTTTAACAATCATTCTCAAAAAAAAAACATCAACATCTGGTATTTAGATTTCTATCCACAATCTTTGACATGAATAAAGGAAATGGCTGATGCCTCTCATACAATCCAATATCCGGACTACAAGTCCTATTGAGTTATATAAATTAAATACTTTTATGTCTTCCTTAACATTATCTGCTTTTGGTGAAAAAATATAATTTATAACTAATACATAAATCATATTTTTCTTTTCCTAAATTATGATTTATTACACTGCTTCTTTTAATTCAAGGTGAATCAACAAAAACCTACCGTAAAGTTTGCTGTCTTCCATCGTGTATTTGGGTCATTGTCAATGTTATCACTCTGCTTTGTATGACCACGTTGATTGCAATTGACAATTCACTTGCAGCAATTGAAAATGGCAGCAGCAGTAGTACAATATCAAAAATTGATGGGGATGTAAATGCATTGACAGAAAATTTCAAATTACTCATTATTATTTGTTCAATTATATCTGGAATAAGTTTGATTATCCTGATTGCAGCTATTACACCAGGTGTGCTAAAACTGATACATGGTAGACCATTTCAACATCCAATTAAAAAACCATTCTATCCTGATCTAGAAAGTTATACAGACATTACAATGGATAGTTGTTATAGTAGCAGTGTGAGAAAGTTTCATCCAATACCAAATTGTATAGAAACAGGTCAATGTGTTGGTAAAGAACGTGGGACAACGTGTTTTACGCATGGTAAATTTTTTGTTGAACTCACAGTGGTGTATTTTAAAGTATATTTTGAATACCTAATTTTTTATTTTTTTATTTTTGATTACAGCTTGATTCCACACAGCACTTTTTGGTAGAAGTATGGAATTTTCAGCATGTGATATCGGTAGCTCAAATTTTGCAGGTCGACCATTGATATCAGGTGTGCGTTGGCAGGAGGTCGAATCCCGGACCATGTGTATGGTCGGCGAGAGTCCTAACCACTGTGCCACTGACGCGTAATATTCTTCTCATGAGAAAATCCTAGAAAATATATATGAAACTCAGTGTATAAAACTCCTACACACTATAGTATAACTAATAGACAGAAAGAAATCAAATAAGGTGTCAGGAATTTTTAATTTAGCCTCAACTTCAGCTACACTATGGGTGTGTGACAAGAAGAATCAAAAATTCAAGATAAACAAGTTGTAGTAGGAAGACTAAGAAGGATTATTTCACTAAATGGGATGTAATAAAACGAAATTACAATTATTGAGTTCAGGTGAATTAAGTGTTGATATAAGAGGGTAGTAAAAAAGTGATGAGTTGTCACAAACGATTGTTAAAGAAGAGTTGCGCAATAACATGAATAGTTTAATGAAAGAGTTGTACTCAGGGTGTACATGGAAACAAAATATACGGAATTACACAAGGGTTTTAAGTAGAAAAATAAGCAAACAAACAAACAAAGGAAAGTTAAGTCAAATCAACACAGTTGTTACCATGGGAGTAGAAGTGGTTGAATAATTTTCTTTTGCATGCACAGTTCTGGTTCCTCTAGCTTAATGGCTAGGGTTTCTGCGATGCAAAGAAGACGGAATCGTACTGTCTTTGGAAGGTTGTTCTTCACTTTGTAGATTACTTTGAAGGAGGCGTTTGTTGAGATGGAATGACCAGTGTTGACGAGGTGTTCGATTATTGCACTCCTTATGCAGCCGACTAAGTGGCTGTATCTTTGACAGTGTCAAAGATTTCTTACCTGATGAAATTAATAATGATGCCGCGCCTCGTAGTTTTTAGTAGTTCTGCTATCTGATGTTGGTTTAAATAAAGTAGATCAAACTCTGAGAAATCTCACAGTTTATTTTAGTAAAAACAATATACATAACAGAATATTTATTGACAAGATATGAAGCCTGAATACAATTTTGAAATTATTAAAAAAATCTTTGTAAATACTACTTGAGAAATATTAATTTGCTGTGCAGAAGAGTAATACTTTATATCTGGATGTATATAAATTGCCACTTAAAACGGTGAATAGGTTTATCTCGTAAATACCTCCAATTATACGCTAACATAGAGAGCATTACTTCATTCATAGGTGTAGGATGAAGAAAAAAACTTAGGCATAATTCATGGAAATAGTCTTTTATTTATTTAACTTCAATTTTAAGTACTTTGCTTCATTAATCCCTAGTCACATATATGTCATACTACAGTTTATACTATGACACACTGAATCACGCACATGACGCACCCTTTTACCTCGCTAAACCATTAATAAGACTGGTAAAGAAGGGAGGTTGGGTATGAGGCTAGCAACCTCATCCCGTAAAAAATCAACAAAAAAATCACCGCCGCTACCGAAACTTCAAGCATGTAACTTGAAGCCCTATGTTCCACTGGGAACGTAAAGGAATAGAAAAAACATTGAATCAAATCAATTTGAAAGTTGTTGCATGGTATAATTTATTATGCTTTAAAGTGTCACTGTATGGTCAGCTTATTTCACCTTTTTGTAAGGTGCTGACACAAACTTTAACTCAGATGATAACACGAACAGCTAGCGCAGCTTGCTGAGAGAACTTTAATCAATAACAATAATTTATCATAAGTCTCCTACGAAAACGGTATATATGTTCTTCCTGTAGTGAAGCTTTTCCTTGAATTCCCTTCGCTTTCTACCATATGGTCGAACCTACTTCTGTATATTTCTCATTCTATCCAAAACTTCTTATCAGTAGATTTTCAGCTCTTCTCTCTTATTTAGGCTCCTCTCTCTCTGTCTGAATAAGGTCTATGTGGGAAACCGACTAAGAACTGTCCTCCAAGTTGTTTGAGCCTTGTAGTGATTATTACTGGAATCAGTATTTTGAGTTTCTACTTCAACTGACACACAATCTGATAAATTCTAAAGGGCTATAGAGTTTGTTAAAATCCAATAAATACTGAATATGACAAACAGCAGTGGAATTAATGTGTGGTATTACCCTTTTTGATCCATCCTAGATAAAACTACTCACACACGATACAATGTCATATCCTGTTTCGATTATTTGCTGACTGATTATTGTATTGAAGTATTACACTTCTACCCTACTTTTAAATTGATAAAATCACGTATATGCATATTTATATCACCCTAGGACATCAAATTGGGTGAAAAGATATTTTACAATTTAGAAAATCAGATAGTACAACAGAGTTGACATTTTTGGTTTAAAATTAAATAACACAATATCTAGAAAGTCATGCAAAGTGTGTTTATATATGTGGTTTTCAAATCTATCACTGTCATATTTCTTCTACGTAAGCATAAAAGCAGAAAAAAAATGAATGTCATATGATGGGTAAATAAATTCTGCCTTGTTCCCTTATTGAATTCTTTTCACAAAAAGGTTATTCTGTCTACAAGAACATTTTGCATACATTTTTATTTTTCTAAAATACAACAAAAATTTCGGCTTTTTCTGTTTTATTTTAGTTGTGTTCTGTTCAGTGTTACGCACAAAAAAATACGTCCAAGTTTCTATCTTGTGTAAAATGTGCGTGTTTCAACTATTCATTCATAAGTTAGAATAATCAAGTTACTTGAGAATGAAGTGATACATCTCCGGTTGCTTACACTTGAGCTTTTCCTCTTCATATATTCCAGTATATATATATATATACTGTGAAGTAGTGTTATATTGTTTGTGGTTCATCGCTAACTGAATCCTATCAATAAAAGTTTACATTCTAACTACTAAACTACAATACAACAAGCCAACGTTAATTAAAATTTCATCCATATGATGACTAAGCTGAATCAATAACACAATTTGAACGGCTCAGACAACTTAGCATTAAATGATTCTTTAGTAAAAAAAATTAACTAATTCTGTAGAAGGTTACTGACGATTCAAATAATTCAGTCTTAATGTCTGTGATTGTGAGGCTAGTTGATGTGGATATGAATCTTTGAGAGGGTTGTCATTTCTGTCAACGTACCAAAAGTGTTCTGCATTTATCAGATTATATAAATATATATATTTCCAAAGATTGGATAATATAGTACAGCTTTCAGAAGCTACGAGTAATAAGGATAGAAGAGTGAATCGAAGGTATTCACAACAAATTAGTCATCAGTTCACATTCACTAACGATAAAATATTCTTCTGGAAGGAGATATACAATTAGAGGATTAGTAGGCAAATACAAAGGTCGCATTACATGATGTGAAATTTGATAAGATAGAATTTAACATTGCAAAAAAATTTGATTTAAAATGACAAGTGGGACAAGTGAAACGATACCGGAAACAGATCATAGTAATAATAATAATAATAGTGCAAAAATGTTCATTCAGACATCTATAAAAACAAAATAATCGAGCAAAGAATATTCTTTTCGATAAATTCCTCTTCCAGGCTCTACAATTATATATATGTTTTTATACACAGAATATTTTAAATTAGTAGTTATTAACAATATTAGCGTTTTTTCAAATAATATCGATTTGTAAAGTATGATCAATGCTATTGCAGTTCATTAATGATGCTTAAATTATAATAATAATAAAGATATAACAGCGGATAGAATATCAACTAAAATTAGGGAAATTTCACAAAATTCTGGATTATTCAAACCTGGATGGCCAAGGTAATGATAATGACTGGACTAACTTCTTCTGGGTGCATAAATTAGGCTTATTAATATGAATCCCCACAGCCTCAGCAATATTTAGAAGTCGAACTCTTAAAGCGAAATTGAGATTCATAGGTATGCGGTAAATGACCCTGAAAGCATGATTAACGTCAATCTTGTGTTCTGTCTCCACAATCGACATATTAAGGGGACGATTTACAAAGTGAATAAACAAAACGAAAAATAAATAGGGCCAAAGTAGTAGTGGGGAGTATCATACTTTAGCATAGATGGAGAGTTGCAGGGGCTGAGCGAACTTTTTCTGTATTCAGAGATCTGGTTTTTCTATTTCGATGGTCAACAGATGAGTCGGATAAGTAATGATTTGGGAAAATTATTTTTCGCCTTTTAGATAACTTTAAGGAAAAAGTTGTAGAGAACAGGTGACCAGTATTGACCAGATGTTCAATTACTGCGCCTTACTTCCACCTCTTTGTGAACACACAGGATAGTATTCTTGCACCCTCTTGGAAAAACACCCGAGTCGAATGATCGGTATGCCTAGATGAATCGATAAACGCACATAGAGTTGATCAGCTTCAGGTTATTGAACAGTAATGATCAACTAGAAAAAGCTATTCTCAGCCATGCTGCATCGAATGTCCTTTTCAGGGAATGTGAGATCCTACTTTTAAGCGGCTAGGTCATCTTTAAATTCAAGGTTCATGTACAGCACTTCCTGGGTCACTTTTCATAGGTTGTGACTGTATGTTCTTGACTATAAAACGTGGCGGAAATCCATTTTCCATTGGGATTTTTCTCAGAAGATGTAACTCACCCTCTATAGCATGAGGACTAACTATGGTCTGAATGCGAATGGCAAGTGATCGAATCAGGCTTTGTTTACAACCGATGGGTACCCATCTGTAGAAATTTGTCATTTTGGTCTGTTATTTTAATTACATTTCATACTATTGTTATTATTTTACATATTCACACATCTGTTCAAATTTCCTCACGAAAAATATTCTTCTGTTTGTTTGAATTTAATGTTCGCATCATTTATTGTTGCCGTTCAAGTTGTAAATATGGCAATCAAACATTGTCTGCCGTTTAACAGATGAAATATAATTTTATGAGTTGTTACATTGTAAACAAAGCTGCTTGTCAAAAGCAATTTTAAACAGACATCTTGAGACCACATATCACTTTGTTTACATAAAAAGCTTTTATCTTAAATCTCCACCATTTTGATAAACATGGCTATCAATCATGAAGTGGCTAGTTAGTTAGAAAATGTTAGTCATTACTGGTAGGCGGCATTTTATTTCAATGTGTTCAGTTGTTGTTGTCTTTTTGATTTAAGGCAGAAATGTGGTTCACTGACTTAAGTACTCTAATATCAGCTACTGAGTCCCGGATTTGAATCCCCCTCACTTACTTCAGCCTTGGTAACTGGGTAGTATCATCAGGCCTCACATAGTAATGGTGAATCGTCACCCGGTATATGAGACATTTGCACCTGGTGACTTAACTCTGTCTGATTTAATTAAACTATCAGTAGTGCAAAGGCAAAGAATAAATTATGGGCTTGGTATTTATGATAAATGGTTGTTGCACTAACTCGCAGTTTACTAAAGTCTCTGTTTTCTAAAGCACACTAATTTAGTGACATGTTGATATAAGTATAACACTTGGGCACTGTGGTAGAGCATAACTCCATTATGAATAAGATTTTATTTTGATAAATCACACAGTGTTGTACAGTAATATTAACTGATGACGTTGTGTGAGTAACTTGATATGATTATGAGCAATAGTTTGTGAAAACAAAACAGGTAGATCAGCGAAGAGTCTCTTTTCGGCGAATTCATTTTCTTAGCTGTACAATCGCAAATATATATGTGTTATTTTGTGTGTATGTGTACAATAAGTTTATCAAACAAAAATACAATTGGTTATGGTTATTTAAACTAAACAGGTGAAGCTTGGTAATTGGAGTTACGTAATACAAAATCAGTCAAGAAAATTAGGTGTTAGTAAAATTAGGGTAGTAACAAAGGTGATGAGTTATCACAAACAGTTGTTAAAAGAAGTTATGTAATAATATGAATAGATTGATGAGTGAATTTTAGTCAGGATGCACATAGGAACAAAGTAGATAATACGAAATTACGTAAGAGTTCTAAATGAATACAAGAATCATAAGCAATTAAAGAACAGGCAAAGAAACAAAATTAAGTCATCAAAATCAAAAAGTTGTTACCAATTGTTACCACTTCTACTGTCTTGGTAACAACTTTTTTTGATTTGATTTTTTGATTTTGATGACTTAATTTTGTTTCTTTGCCTGTTCTTTAATTGCTTATGGTTCTTGTATTCATTTAGAACTCTTACGTAATTTCGTATTATCTACTTTGTTCCTATGTGCATCCTGAGTAAAATTCACTCATCAATCTATTCATATTATTACATAACTTCTTTTAACAACTGTTTGTGATAACTCATCACCTTTGTTACTACCCTAATTTTACTAACACCTAATTTTCTTGACTGATTTTGTATTACGTAACTCCAATTACCAAGCTTCACCTGTTTAGTTTAAATAATCATAACCAATTGTATTTTTGTTTGATCAACTTATTGTACACATACACACAAAATAACACATATATATTTGCGATTGTACAGCTAAGAAAATGAATTCACCGAAAAGAGACTCTTCGCTGATCTACCTGTTTTGTTTTCACAAACTATTGCTCATAATCATATCAAGTTACTCACACAACGTCATCAGTTAATATTACTGTACAACACTGTGTGATTTATCAAAATAAAATCTTATTCATAATGGAGTTAGTGACATGTTTTTTCTTGAATTGACATAACATTGACATTTTTATAATTCCCATTTTGAATGACAAGAAGTAGTGAATTACTCTGGGTAGTAGTGAATAACTTTCAAGTGTTATTAGGTGGCACCTAGGCGACTGGAACACAAGGTCATACAGGATATTAACTCAGAATTTCTATGTTTATAAAAGGAAAGCTGTTAAAAACTCTGTCAGTAAATTTAAGTCGAACGACTCAAAATATTCGAATTCAGTCATAGCATGATATAACCAAGATATCATACAAGGCTGAACCACTCATAACTATTAGTGATTTTAACGTTTAAACCCTTACCCACGCCGTTAAATGAAGGACTATATAGTGTTCTTAGAATGGGGGATACATAACTCACATTTTACAGTTGGTTACATGTTCAGTATATGACAACAGGTCTTGAAATATTCCTAAAGGCTAAATATAATACAACCGACTGCTTTAAACAGATCTGACAAAGACTAATTAAAGTGGACAAATTTTAATTGTTTTCAGATTTCTTCCTTTTCTTAACTATACTCTAACTTTAAAGTGAAATCAGAAATAGATTCTAGCAAATTTTTATTCCCATTTACAAATAATAAGCTAATATTACTTTTCTTCATTTAATTTAATTCCACTTAGGAAACTACAATAGTAACAATGGTACACGACAGTTACTGTGCAGTCCTAATAAACTGGCTTCTACTGCATCTATGGCTGCTGCAGTTGCTGCTGCAGCAGTCACTGCAGCCGATCGACATTGGAGACAAATGGGCAACACAAAAATGAATGATCATAATCATTGTCATTACTATCATAATCAACAGAATGAATTCGATCTAGAAGCTAATTTAAATGAAATCAACAACACAAAAATAGTTAGTAACTCCAGTTGTCATGACGACGACAATGATGATGATGATGATGACGATGAGAATGAGGATTCCAGTGATGAATCGAAACAGTCTGATTCAAGTGAACATAGTACTGTTGAAGAAGAAGAAGAAGAGGATAATGTTTCTCGAAATGATGGACTATTATTCAACTCTGGAGAATTTTTGATAAGTGGTCAAAACATTCCGAATTCAAATTATAAAATGTTTGGTAAAAAGCACTCCTCCATTCCTCATCAAGATAAAGACTATTCAAAATCAATGGAGAATAATAAACGTAGAAAGACAATTTCTGTTGAACGTCAGAAAAATGAACAACTTTTAAGGCAATATATACTGGATGCTTGTTGTGTATTGTCAATGTTAGACCGTAGAGTGGGTGGCCGGCAAACTCGTTTGATAATATGCGTTGGTGGAAAAGGCGGAATGATAGAAAGTTCTTCTACAAATAAAAAGTTATTGGATTTTATGCATTTATTAGATCATGTTTTAATGAAACCTCCATGTGGCGGGAAAAGTTATGATGTTCCTTTAATACTTGCCCCTATTGGTGCTCCTGAAAAAGTAATGAATGATGTTCCACCGTATGTATGGCTGCCTAATGTTGTTGTGATTGTGACCGCCAACATCTCAGGTATATCCACTGATGAGTCGAGAATACCTACAAACAACTCACATCATGTAAATGATCCTAAGCAAATGAATCCAATGTCTTCCTCGTTAAGATTATCATCACTGGACCCATCATATGCGTATAATTTTAAAATTTGGCACTATATCCACCAACTTTGTCATTTACCTATTTACATAGAAGATGAACCAACTGGATTTAGTATACGTGATCAAATCAGTGAACAGTCATTTATTAGTCCTGCAAGGTCAGCATCAAATATACAACATTCACATGTAAGTTACATTTAACTATTTATCATGTGACGAAAACATTTACACAATTAATTCCGGTCTATATAAACACATGCTGTCACAAAGAATTATGCTTTCATTTTTGAACTCTAAATCAAATTCATTATTTGTCACTACAGTTTATAGTGCTAACAGCTACTTTTATACACAAAGCTAACTTCCTTAGTAGAAAGGTAGATTGAAAAGGCAAGGATGGGGAAACAAACGACTGGATTTGAGTTGGTTCATGTCAATCACAAATATCTTGTGAGGAAACAGTGTTCATTTCTCCAGTTCCTGTACAGTCACCTGAACATCTATGTATATAATAGGGAAGATTTGTAGCTCAGTTGTGCGATTTTGATGTAGTTGTGTTCTCTGAGCTGGATGGTTTACTTGTGAAGCTTTCATCGTCTTACTAGACAACAACCTCAGAGCATACTTCGATTCGAAGTGAGCTTTTATATTTCTCCACGAGTTTATTAGTCATCTCTCCTGGTGACCTGGAACGTGACTGGTTGTTTTTGTCTGTTTTCACACCCTCTAGTCCACTAGTATTGGTAATGATTGTTTCCTTGACCCGAAGTTTGACTTTTTGTACATGAGGTTTCCCTCTTATGGATTGGTAAATTTTATCTATGTCAGTGAGTCCTGGCTCTCATTGCAGCACTCCTACTTCAAGGAAAATTGAGGAAAGATATCTCATGGATGTCTTCCAAAAGAATGGATATCCACAGAATTTCATCAAAAGATATCTACACCCAAGCCAACCTACCAAATCAAAGGCCCTCAAGGAAGACATAAAGAAAATCATCTTACCATATTTAAAGGACATCTAAAAAATCCCTGAAAGACTCTTCCCACCTTTTGGAATTGATGTAGCACACAAACCAACAAAATCACTTCACTCATCTATGTGTCAGCCAAAAGACTCAACAACGAAAAAAGATAAAACCAATATCATCTACAAAATAAATTGCAACGACTGCGAAAAAAAATACATTGACCAAAGTGGACGTCCTCTTCATCTTCGTATCCATGAACATAAACTAGCCATCAAGAGACATGACATCCACTCCCTCATACCACCGCATACAGACAACCACGGACATCAGTTTGACTGAGACAACGTTCAAATATTAGGTAAAAGAAACACCAAGAATGCTAGGGAATTTTTAGAAGCCTGGTATTCCAGTGAGTCGGTAATTAACAGGTACATTGATACAGATAAAATTTACCAATCCATAAGAGGAACGTCTCATGCACAAAAAGTCAAACTTCAAGTCAAGGAAACAATCAATAGCAATATAAGTATAACTCCATTATGGATAAGGTTTTATTTTGATAAATCACAAAGTGTTGAACAGTAATATTTAATCTACCACAGTGCCCAAGTTTTATATTTATACCAAATTAAGTAGACTAGACGGATTGAAAACAGACAAAAACAACCAGTCACGTTCCAGGTCACCAGGAGAGATGACTAATAAACTCGTGGAGAAATATAAAAGCTCACTTCGAATCGAAGTATGCTCTGAGGTTGTTGTCTAGTAAGACGATGAAAGCTTCACAAGTAAACCATCCAGCTCAGAGAACACAACTACATCAAAACATCCATATGTCTCAATAGCTTAATCTTTGAAATCAACGGTGATTTAGTATTGAATGACTTATGCCTAACCTCCCCTCTTTACGCAGCATACTACCGGCTAAGTGAGGTTTAGGAGTGCGTCCGCTGGGAATCGAACCCAGACAACGTGCGTTGTCGGCGAGTATCCTACCAGTGAACCACCAAAGCACAATTAGTCGTTCCAGTTTATAGTCATTTAATCAGACTGTCAAAGTATCTACTAAGAAATGTAATGTATAATCTGAATTTTAAAAAATGATGTGCGAACTCGCCTATGAAAGCAACCAAGATTAAAGATATATTATGGTCAGTGTTTGATATCACACAGTTTACTGTAGTAATTTCTAACTTCCAACATATAAGAACTAGTATTGCAAAGCTTTTCGCATTTATTACTCAGGCAATCGAAGGATACTTTTCTCAAAAGTTATTGGATTGATAATTTAACCGTCGTAATTAACTTAAGGAATTTTACGAGTTGATCACGGACTGATATCAGTTAGAGAACCATTTAAACCCAGAGAGTACTGGACAGCTGCTGTTTCATCCTAGTTTGTGAATCATCGGCAGTACGCACCCACTGGGATCCGAACCCGGGACCTTCCGGTTACAAGGCAAGCTCGTATACCATTCAGCCAATGGGACCCGATTCAATGGCTCATGAATTCTAACTTCTACCAATTCGTGATTTAGTGCTACCCCAACCACTGTCGTGACATCTAATTGGACCTCACTGGTCACGACTTCTCACTAGAACTCCAGGAAACTCCATCCTGTAGCAAGTCACTAGCGAGCATCAGATTAATTTTCTATAGTTTGGTTTGTAAGGGTTTGTTATGTTTTTACGAGTTGATCACCGACTGATATCAGTTAGAGAACCATTGAACCATTTTTTCGAATCCCAGTGGGTGCGTACTGCCGATGATTCCAAAACTAGGATGAAACAGCAACTGTCCAGTACTCTTTGGGTTTAAATGGTTCTCTAACTGACATCAGTCCGTGATCAACTCGTAAAAACATGACAAACCCTTACAAACCAAACTATAGAAAATTAACAAAATTTGTCGTTTGTATCGTACTTAATTTCTGACTACTGACAGAATTCATCCACTAAAAAGTGATCGTAAAAATATAATTTATAGAAACCTGTACAAACCATCTGAAGTTCACATACACTACTAAAATTCTAACAAGACTTAAACTAAGCATATAACAAAGCAAAAATATCTTCCAGTTCAATGAAAGTAAGTCATGGTTAGACGTAGAACAATTAGCATAGTTTCTGATCGCTTCAAAACGATGTTTTTCTTATTTTAAATGTCAGCGTTTACTTGACTGATAAAGTTGTACTATTTGACATTAAGGTAAAACTCAGGTTATTAATAGATAAATGTTAACTGTAAAGCTTGAAAAAATGAAGTGAAAACACTTTCGTTAAACTATAAGTGCTATATACGATTGAACACAAACAAAATGGCATCACATGGTATTGACATTAACATGAATGCTAACCGTCATGCTAGATTCGATATTGTCATCAACCACAAATTCATGTTATGGCAAATTGCTATCGAATATAAGACTATGTATACCGAATTTCCAGATGTCAGAACCCACTCTACCGGCTAGGTGGCTATAATTATAACTCTGATTTTAAAATATGAAGACTTTTAAACCGGCACGAAACACAATTTCAATACATCTTCGTTTCAGTGGTTTTCTGGTCAGCCTGACAGCCTGTGCACAACAAAAGTATTCAAAACTCTTTAAATCTAGCGTTTTTGTCCACTTATTGCTAATAAAGACTAGAGAGGAATTTCTTAAAAGTTTAGCGAGAAATTATTATCACTTAAGTTGGTCAAGTCTTATAATCACTCAATGTTGACTGTGAATGACACTATCAATTCAGTGAAAGTTGAAAAGCTTCAACGATTAGGTCCCAGTTCACTTTGTGAATACTTTCTTGTACAATTCCAAACTTGATGATGGTCGACTCTTAACGTCTGGGTTGGACACTGACAGAAGGTTCAGAGCTAAGAAAGGATGACTAATACTGTCTAATTTTCACTTGTTTTCTAATAGATTTGGCTTCATAAAGAACCTCACTTTCAAATCGACTAAGTTTATCTAAGCCCAGTACTTGGAAACGTTATGGATGTTAAATTTTATGAAATAAAGATGTAATTTTGTTGCATTTATATTCATATCTTTATGTAGTTCTCACCATTTAATACAGAGTAAGCACCTAATTATAATTTAGATTTTAAAGTGTGTTATAGAAGGCAGCGTCAGTGGCACAGCGGTAGAATGTTCGCCTACCGCGCAGGGGGTTCGGTGTTAGATCCCCTGCCGGTGCGCTCATTTACCTCGCTAAACCCACAATAAGACTGGTGAAGAGGGAAGGTTGGATATGAGGCTAGCAACCTCCGTAAAAATAAGTATCACTACTACAGAAACTACAAAGCTCTCGCTTGAAGCTCTATGTTCCACTGGGAAAGTAAAGGAATAAAATAGATTCTTATTATAAACCTATTGAAATTTGCGCCACATATTGTGTACATTATCGCAGCAAATGAAATATATATATATATATAGTCACTTAAATTGAATTGAAATGATGTACTCCTTATCTTTTGTTTTGTTTGATTTTCTTAGGAAACAAAAAATGATATTTCTCAGCCAAAATCTTTAACAGATATGTATATTGGCAGTCATGAGTTATCACATTTCAATAAGAAGAAATTTCGTCATCTTTTAACACTAACTGCTTTTATGGGTAAGTGATTAAGTTTAAAAGTAGAGTGTAATTACCAAAACTGTCCTTATGAATTCTTGTTTAGAATGATCTGAACAGTATAACTTGGCATAACTTGAACATAATTTCAGGTTCTGAGTCAGTAGGAATTTGATTAACTTCGTTGTTATCAGCAACACGTCCTCCATCTTATAACCTGAAGGGCCTGGGTTTGATGCTTGGGGGTGATATTGGTGCCTACTCGTGGAAAGACCCAAAACTAGAACGAAACGCTACCCGATGCTGCTTGGTTTTCAATAAATTACGGACTTCGATTTATGTCGAAAGATGCAGTGAAATTGAACATAGATTGTTAACACTGTGTCACATATCAGAATCTCAAGATACAGATAGTCAGGTAGTTTTTTTCCTTTTGGCAGTCAAACATCTACCTCAACTTCATCGATTTCGAAAAGGACTTCAACAGACAGTGTTGACCAAGAAATAACTCGGAAACTACTCCTACGCTATGGCATGCACTGCCCAAATGTTTATCAACCTCATTCAACAGCCGTATGAGAATAGTACGTGTCAGGTGATCCACAATGGAAAACTCAGTGAGGTGTTCGAAGTGAATTTAGGAGTAAGACAAGCTGGCTATCTATTACTACTAATGATAACCTTGACTATGGTGGACTAAATTATGAGTCAGACTGTGCACAGGGATTGAGAAGACAGGAATACGCTGGACCACCAATAAGAAGACTCTAGAATATCTGGATTTCGCGTGTGGATGATTTATGTCTAATGTCACACAAACTCGAAGACTTACTGGCGAAAACCAACAAACTGGCTGTAGAGGCAGGCAGTGAATACAGGACTCCAGGTGAACATAGAGAAGATAGAGGTGATGAAGATAACCAAACAACCAACAACAACAACCGTCACCAATCACCATCAACAGGAGAGATTTGAAAGAGGTCACTTCCTTCACTTATCCAGCCAGGAAGCACCATTTCAACCACAGGCAAAGCGGATGAAGATGTCAAATCCAGCCAGAATCAGAAAGGCAAGATACACCTTCATAAACCTGAAATCTTCTGCACTCAGCCAGCACAAAAAGGAAGATTCAGATTTTCAACAGAAATGTGAAGCCGGTCAATTCTTCTATACGGGTCAGAAACTTGCACTGCGTGTGAGTCACGAAAAGGAATTCCAACAGGTCACAGCAGACTATTATCAACAGCTACCTTCGTTCTATACTGAAAATCAAATGGCCAGAAAGAATTGTTAACACAGAAACTCTGGCAGCAAACCAACCAATAACCGACTGCTCAACAAATATGTAGGAGAAAATGGAGATGGATCGGGCATACGATGAGGAGACCGTCGAATGACATCGCGCGACAGGCCCTTGAGTGGCATGCGAATGGGGGACGACCAGTGGGGGGCATAGGAAGAGATCGTGTGAGGAGGGGATTAGAGATTGTGGGCAACCGTCGGCTCAGGTGAAGAGGACAGCAGAAGATAGAACAAAGAACCCAAGGGAACAATAATAATGAATAATAATAGCAAACTTTGTGTCTGTTTTTCTATCTTGGATTTCCAGGGTTTCTTCACTTTTATAGTTGCCCTATGTCTAATCATTGGTCTGGAATCAAAACCTCGTAGACCTGAGTTTCACGCTTGTTTGTATACGTTTTGTGGTTCCCCATGATAGCCTATATATCGTTGTTTCTACAAAAATGAAGGATAATCATTTGCATGATTGTTGCCTTCAACATCCAACTCTATCAGTGAGAAATAACACCTCCAACTGAATGTCTACGTTACAGACTTGATCGATATAATTCAGTAATGACGTAAGACCATACAGAAGAATATTAATTCTCCCTTAAGCGATCAGTCAATCTACTCACAAATGTGTTTATTCTATCTATCACTTTGTAATTAATCACTTTTTTTTATTTCTTTCCTAATTAATTGAATTAGGATAATAATTTCCTTTAAATAAATCAACGTCTTCTTTAATTTATACTGATATAGAAAACTGATTCTTATTTAACCAAGAGTTTGTAAATAGTTCTACAGTGGGTTCATGTTAAAAATGACAAATGTTGATTTAATTAAAAACTGTTATCAACTGTTAATAATATCCCAAAAAATAATCACTTTTTAATACAATGAGAAATTTATTTCTATTCATAATACCTTTATTTTTCTCTGCAAAATGATATCTATATGAACAGAACCTATGACATTTGTTCATAAAAAAAATAATAAAATAAAAACCCATCTGTTCCAATTAATTATTATTTAAAATATATGCTTATTCTTCATTTCCTCTTTATATTCTCTTTCCATTAAATGAGATATTTTTCTATTTTTAGGACGAATGATCAAGTTGGATCGATTGTTTACCCAACGGACAATTTATATGAGTAGTCAAAAAAATTTAGCCTATCTAAATGCATTACAATATTTTACTAATGAACCATCGCTGAATACACTTGCCACATGGTTATGCTTTCTAATACATTGGCCATTTCATGCTGCATGGTTAAGTGTATTTATTGAAAATTATCAAAAATGTGAAATTAAAGAACGTACTAATTATTTATTGAATGGTCGCCATACATCACGTTCACAACCTGAAGGATTAAATCGAACATCAATTGATGGAAAAATGAAACACTATGGAATGGAACAATTGGGTCCAAATTTAACTGGATTATACTCACGTGTATTAAAAAGGTAGTTAAGAAAGTTTTTGATTAGATGTGATCTTATATATGTCCAAACCAAGTTCACTTTTAACAGTTTGACAAAATTTGGGCATTGGGTATATGATATTCAGTATAATAAAGGTTTTCTTGTATTTCCCAATGAATGAAATACAAAACGATATTGTTGTTTTTACTGACGTTTCGCTATTTAATGCTAATAGCTTTATCAAAGTATTATTAAACCAGAATTTACAAAATCTCAGCATATATATAACAACTTAATCATCGTTCCTCAGTGTGGGGTCATTTTTCGTTGTCAACTTAGCCAATTGGTAAAGATAACAAAACCAGGTGTAGATTGTTGGATTTGATAAGTGTGTAAAGTTATAAAAACGGCGTGTGTTTACATAATGAAATTGCTTATCACATTCGTGTTGATTTTGTCACTTCATGGGAGGACGGGGGTGTTGTGTAACCAGGTCAAATTCTGTTTTAGTCCATCATTCATATTCAGACAATTTGGATTCCATTCGATATTAAGTGCTTCTGATGATATGAGACGTTCTTTGTGATTTCTGAAATTTTTCTGGATTATTTCAATATTTGGACAGTGTTATTAGAAGACGGAGATTATCTGAAAAATGTGATGTATTTGCGCTATACATTTCGAACAATCTGATCACACATTTACTTGTCAAGTCGATATATATGAAAAAATTAAGGGCAATTAAATTAAACAAAGTGACAAAAAAGATTTAAGAATGATTAACACAACGTTTGGCAATCCAATCAAATAAGGATTACCAAGGTAGGTTAAGAGTAATAAATGTGTGATCAGATTGTTCGAAATGTATAGCGCAAATACATCACATTTTTCAGATAATCTCCGTCTTCTAATAACACTATCCAAATTTATAAAAGGGACTAATTGTTTTAAATATTTCAATATTGTCAAAATCAATTTTGTGGCCTGATTCTGTAGCCTGTAGACCTATGGCTGATGATTTTTCAAGCTCTCTAGTTCAACTGGATTTCTCGGTGGTCGAACAGATGCTCTACGGTGTTCATTTCTTCTGATTTTGATTTCTCAAGATGTTTGTCCGACGTATATCACATCACATTCTAAGCATTTAATTTTGTAGACACGATTAGATAAAGAATCTTTAGAGATTTGGTCTTTTATATGGACAAGGTTGTTTCACAGTGTGTCTGATGTTTTGAAGAAAACTCTGATGTCGAGCTTATTGAGTACTCTTCTGATATCGTCTGACGTCTCCGCTCTATATGGAATGACAACTGTTGAGGTCCATGTTTTCGGAATACGTTTTCGACCATACTTAATGTCAGTGTTGATTTTGTTGATGAAGTTCGTTGGGTAGTTGTTTTGCTTGAGAGTTTCAGTAATGTTTGATATTTCTCCTTCTTTTTCTTTCTCATCCGTTAACATCAGATAGTGTGCTCGTCTAAGAAGACTTGAAACAACTGATACCTTTGCGCTGATGGGTCTTCTTTTTTTTCTCAAGTAAAATCGACTGTTTATCCAGTTAATGCGATCCCGTAATTTCTACCTGAAAATGCATCGCTATACACATCGATTATTATTATTATTATCATTATTCGTCCGTTGCTTCCTGAGTGGGACATAAGGCTTCAGTGACACCATCTTATTGCACTCTATTCTCTGCGCTCACCTTCAACAAGCTCTATGACTACCTAAAAGCTTTCATTTTGTCTTCAAATGACCTTCTCCATGTCACCTTGTGACCGACACCTAAGACATTGCTTCTTATTCAGGTCCCACTTGAGAACCTGGCTTGTTATATCACTTGAAGGTGTCTCTTTAGAGTACCTCTAATCCATCTCCTGCCTATTTGTTGAGCAATAGACGACTGACTAATCAGTCACAAATTTCAAGCAGTGACTTACAAATTTATCATGAAAATTGGAAAATAAGTATATATGGTTATGAAATGAATTCTCAGCGCCAACTTAATTATTCCTAAATCTCCTTAACAGCAGCTCAAAATATTTTAACAAGAATGAATGTGAATTTGTAAAATGATCCAGAAATTAGCAAGAATGAAGTGTGCATGTTATATTTATTATTATTTAATTCTTTTGCAATCCCAGCGGAACACAGGGCTTCAAACAAGAGCTTAAAAGTTTCACTGTCAGTGGTGTTTTTTTACGGGATAGGCATGTTAATCTCACACCCAACCTTCCCTCATTACCGGTCTTGCTACCGGCTAAGCGAGGTTAAGGTGTGCGTCAACCGATGGTTGAATATTCTATCACTGAACCACCGACACGCGTGATTAGTGTAGTGCTTTGAGTTTTTCGAGAGATCAAAGGTCAAATTAATCTAAATCAGTGCAACTGGCAGTAGTATGTCAGTATAATTAAAGCTTGACTGTTAGTGTGATTACTGAGATTTGAATTTCTACACAATTATTGAGGTGGAATACACAAACAAACATTTTCAAGTGATTTTCTTGATGAAAAACTTCTGTTTACATTTCAAAGGTGACAAGGAAAGAAATTGATTCGGTTTAATATTGAACACTAATTGTTGAAATGAACTAATTTTGTTTTGTGTACACTTTAAGTCTTGCGTACACGCTAACCATTTCAAAAGCTGTTTACACTTTGTAAATGTATATAGTTTAATTCCATCCAACTGAAGAATCTTTTCCTAAATAACATCTAATGCATACATTAGAAAGGAATGAAGACTTATTCCAGATATACAACGACACGCTTGGTTCTAGCAGAATAAAAGGAATGAGAGGCATATAAGTCATTAAAACTAGATAATGAAAGCTCTGTAACTACACTGGTATAAATATGAGAAATAGACTGTGTTCAAAATGTGTAATTCAATATATAATACTGCATGGTACAATGCTTTAGCAAAAACGAGGTGGTTTAATATTATGAAATAATAAAATTAACTCAGATTTTAACCCTTACACAACTCAACACCTATGGAAACAAAACAAATGGTTGTGTTCATAATTAAGTCACTTAAAACAGGAGACGAGTGTACTATTATCATTTTTTTGGACTCTGACTAGAACATAAAAGGCTTCGTTAGTTCATCCCCAGTTCACTCCGTTCTCTGTAGTCTCTTTTAACTGGCCACACAATTGGCCGTAAACTTTCACTACGCCTTCACACAATCTCTACCATATCACCTTTGGATGTCCAACTCGTTGCCCCCCACCTCGCCATTCGGGTTCCACTTGAGGATTTGGAGCGTGATGTCATTCGATGATCTCCTCAACGTATGCCTAATCCATCTTCATTTCCTTTTGCGTATTTGTTGTGTAGCACGAGTACAAAGTGTGCTTAAAACACCAAATCATTTAGTATAAATATTTTATTAGTCAATAGTGAAATAAACCAATTTATTGTGTTCAACAAATCTGAAAAAAATACTTTATTCAATAAGACTTTACTAACGTACATTTACGCAGTCTTTTATAATAACTTCTATTTCACATAAAACTTTATCATACACAAAACGTATATCTTAGGTTATTAGGTGAGAGAAAATATCTTTTCTCTTTTCAGTTTCTTCATTTATACACAGAAAAATTTCCGTCTCCATATTATACCATAATTGTTTAAATAATCTCAATCCGCTTAAATTGAATATATCTTGAATTGTGGGATTTTTAAATTTATTAAATCTAATTATACTGGTGCCGCTCAAGTACAAAAGTAAATTTTGTACGTTAACGTGAAAACATTGTAATTTACTCTTCTACGGAAGTGGAATTATTCTACAAACAATACATTCTAAGGGATTTTTTCTGTAGATTTCATGCTACCTTTCTTAATTATTTCCCCTTGATAATAACATACAATTCCCGTTTAGTTAATTATTACAATTACATGGATATTAGTTCCACCCAGGCCAATTTGACGTTTGAAAATGGAGTGTGAAGAAAAATAACGGAATGCTATTTACACATTTGTTGGTTTTACTTAAATTTGATTGGATGGAGGATTTCATCATGAGCTGACATCAGTTAGAGAACCACTGGAAAACCTGGGAGTACTGGACAGCTGTTTTTCCCTAGTTTGAGACTCTTCATCAGTACGCACCCACCGGGGGTTCGAACCCAAGGCCTTCTGGTTACAAGGCGAGCTAGCTCGTAGACCGTTGAGCCACTGGGACCCGATCAACTGATGTCAGCTCATGATAAAATCCTTCATCCAATCAACGAAAAAAAACCTACAAAACCAATACTTGAAAATTACTTATATTTGTTTTGAATTTTCATTTTTATAAGGCTGTAGGTTAGTTAACTGTTGAGTGATGGTAAAACTTTAACCAAATAAGACAAACCGTATTTGTTAGCTAGAAGCATTTCTGCGTAATTCTGCAATTCATCGCAGAACATTCACATCCAGAACACTTTGACATTTATCGTGAAGGACATATGCGTTGGTGGCATAGCGGTTAGGACTCTTGCTGACCATGCTCCGGGGTTCGACCCTAGCCGACGCACTCCTTTACCTCGCTAAGCACTTGGAGCAAATTACAGAAATTCAAGCCACTAGCTTGAAGCCCTATGTTCCACTGGAACGTGAAGGAAAAAACAAGTGTAACCTTAAGAAAACTGATTTTCCCTCGGTGAGTTCGCAGAATTGTTAGTCGCCACAGTTTTTCAGATATACTTTAATGGCGACTGCCAACGAAAAGATAATCTGTCAAGAAATAATCGCTCTGAAACATGACATTATTCAAGTTGAGTAGTTGACGGTTTCATTTCTTACTACAACACACTTGAAGTAATAATGTTTAACTTTACACCTGTAGAGGGAAACATTTTAATTACAGAGATCCAAATGTCTAAAGGAAGTGACCTTTTTCATTTACCTGGTTAGGTAGCATAGTTTCAAATACAGGCGGAAAGAATAAGGGTGTAAACGTCACTCAGGATGGGATCGGAAAAGCAAGGCAGACTTTCATTAATCTGAAATTAGTGTGGAAATCTGCTCCACTTAACACAAGAAACAAGATCCGAATTATTAACATTAATGTCAAGCCCCTGCTTCTATATAGTTTAGACACTTAACTTGCGCGTCACTGAAAGCATTTCCGACAGGCTTCAGACTTTCACCAACACTCGGATACGATAAGCAATACAGAACCAACCAAGGTTCTGTCACCCAACAAATATTCAGAAGGAGATGGATGGATGAAATACTCCAAGGAGACCATTGAGTGACATTACGCAACAGGCCTTTGAGTGAAATCCAAATTGGAATTGGGCGTGTGAGGGTGACATGGTGGAGATCGTTTGAAGACAAAATGAAAGCTCACAGGCAATTGTGGAGCCAGCTAAAAGAGACTGCACAGATTAGAGTTAACTGGAGATGTGACGTTGAAGTCACTTATATTCCACTCAGAACCCAAAGGAATAATAATAGTAGTAGTAATTAACAACATGTCGTAGTTCACTTTAACATACTGAATTCATTCTTGATAGATTCGAAAGTCACCAAATGTATAAAGTAAACTGCGAATTTCAGTCATATTTTAGTTCCCATTCGGCCATTAACTGACTGGCAGTGAAGTTTAAGCTTCTCTTATAAAACTGCTTCTTCTCAGTTTATAGCAATCGTCATAATCTGTCAGTCATAATACGATGAAATTGTCATGAATAAAAGGTGTTAACCTAGCTGTAATGAATATAATAATAATAATTTGCTTTATTCCAGAAACAGTACTAGTGGTACAGTGTGGAATTTTCAGCACATATCTACAATATTTGCATCTAATTTTACAAACATTTAAAAGGAGTATTTTAAAAAAATAAATCTAAAGACACCAACAGCAAAAAAAACAGGATAAACACAAAATAATTATAAATGCGAAAAAGTACCAAGAAGTAGAAAGGAAAATAAACAGCATATAATAATAACTCAGTATTGGGTAGTGGAAGCTATGATATGATTATGCATGGTGACAGTAAAGCTATAGTCATACAAGAAGTTATGAAATGATATTTAAGAATGTTTATTGCCAAGATGATCAGTTAATTTGGTTGAACAACACTAAACAATCATAAAATAACATTTCAGGGTTGTTGTTTTTATTGTCAGGTCTAATGCAGTGTTTGTAGTGGTAGTGTGAATAATCCTGAATAATACAAAATTTTTTAAGGTGGTGACTATGGCGTTCACAACCAATGATTGTCAGTTTAATATTGCCGAAAAGTATAGAAAATAAGAAAAAACAACCACAAAACTAATAATTACATGATGGTTAATGACAGGACAATTTTGTAATACTCATGGTGCTAATAGAGTTGGAACCAGTGGATACACAATAGAAGGAATATAGTAAAGTACAAAAAAGGAAGCCAATGTTAATATTTTAGGTAGCTAAGTATGTTTGAGAAGGAGTTCACTATAGAATACAAAATAAGAGAGAAATAAAAGAGCCTAAAATTATGTTGTTAATAACAAAGCAAGTCATAGGTTTCACGCTTAACATTGTCTTTGTTGCTTAAAACACGGGCCAAATATGGTATCGTTGAGTTCCTGTACTTGGTTGTACGAGCATAGATTATTTTATACTGATTTCTGGTTTTACTTGATGAGATACAAGGCGAGAGTTGGAAATAGAGGGGGTGTTGGGGGTCTGAGAGTATGGTTTTTGACCATTTTTTGCATGTATTCCGATGCCTATCAACTAATGCAGTGACGAGCTGACTGAGTTTTACACCATTTAGACCTAAAGACATTTTTTCTCAGTTGATTCGTTTTAATTATGGGTTATCTTGCCGTATGGAGCATAATTTGTGTGAACTGTCTATAAAGTATGATAAAAAAAGTAACATTAATAGAGTTTTTGTGAATTAATTTAAAGTTGCATTGGTTTTCTCAAAATTTATCATATATATAAACTAGTTTTTTCTCCACTAAACTTTAACGTCAGCCAAGTTTAGTTTGAAAAATATCCAGCAGAGACTATAATTAAATATCTTAAGTAGAAAAGATAATAACATATTTAGAAATTGATACTTTGAGTTCTATGTGGAAATATTTTTAATAATACACACCCGTAAGTAGAATAAAGTAGTGAAATATCGTCTATCATTTGAGCGACTTTTATTCTTTTCACTAAGCTTTTGAAATACTTAAAATATCCTTAATAGTTTTTCACTTTTCATAATATCACGCATACTGTTCGAATCTCAGAAGGGATATAAATTCCTTCCCGGGCGATTACTAACCATCACGAAACCTAGTTCCAAGGCTTTCTGTCTATTGCCTCCGACCATCTAACATATATTGTTCATTGAGGTGAATATATTAGCTTTCGTCTTCAAAATAGACTTCCCTTAATTTATGGTGCTCTTTCACTTCAGTAAGAGTAGAATTTCGACACTATGATACAATGTAATTCTCTATCAAATCCGTTTATCTAATATAACACTTAATGATACAGTACTGGTTAATGGATGACCCAGTGCTTGAAGCATCACTCGGTTAATAATACTGTGTCACCAGCAGTTATATCAAATAAACTTATCTAATAAGTCTTGCATGTTGTGGCATTCACAACCACACACAAACACAGACAAGCGTCGGTGGCATAGAGGTTGGGACGCTCGCCGGCCATGTACATGGTACGGGGTTCGATCCCTGGCCGACGCACACCTGATACCAATGGTCGACCTGCTAAATTTGGGCTAGCGATATCACATGCTGAAAATTCCATACTTGTATCGAAAATAATGTGTGGAGTCAAGCTACAATATATATATATATAATTCATCCGTCCATTTTGCTACTTGTATCGTTACACTAAATGTAGTGATGTTTTTGGAGTTGTTCAGAATGAAAGCTTAGCAATCAAATTGTTCAGTCTATAGAACACAATAACATCAAAAACGTCTACCTGAACTAAAAATCTCCACTGTTTCACGTACAGATATCGCATAAGAATCAATCAAGTTGTCAGATTACTTATATAGCATTCACTTCTTAAGTTGGATACAATGAAACATTTTAAACTGCTTACCTGAGCACTACCATATATAATATTTCACTTAATCCCAAAGTCAGCATTATGGTAGCGTAAGGTGATTCAGAAATTCTGAAGTGTTGTATGTTTTCCATGTTAACAAAAATTTGTAAACGGTTTGAACGAAAAATATCCTACCGTCTGGATTTGATAAAATCCTTAATTTAATTTTTAATTTTGATTATAGCTTGATTCCACACCGTATTTTTGGTACAAGTATGGAATTTTCAGCATGTGATATCAGTAGCCCAAATTTCGCAGGCCAACCATTGATACCAGGTGTGCATCGGCAGAGGATCGAACTCCAGACATGTGAATGGTCGTTGAGAGTCCTAACCACTGTGCCACCGACTCACATTTAAAATTGATGTGTTGATTTAGTCGGTACTAATAATAACACTGCAACTAGGATTCAGTATGAGAAGGCAGTAAGTAACTCATCAGAAACCGAATACCGATACATATTTCCAATCTCTCCTAACCCCCCACACCCCACGCAAATAAAAATAGAAGATAGACTGATCAAAGATGAGATAACAAATCGATCTTTATTATAAAAAATACATTATGTACAAGTATTAAGTACCTCGGAAAGTTAAACCAATAGGTAGCTAATTTGATTGGCTACATAAATTCGGGCTTCAAGCCAATCAGAGAGCGTTATAATGAATAGTCTACCTTTGCCTGATCATTTAAATTTGTTCAAATTGGTTTAAGCTGTTTTCAGCCTGTACTATCTGGCTTTAAGATTTAGAGAAATCAAGAGTATATAAAAGTATGTATAGTGCTATTTTTCCTAGATAAAAAGAATATTCATTTCTACCTACTCTTAAATAAGACTTACTTAAATTTCTGACAATTTTCTGGTTAAATATTCTTTCCCTGCATATGTAGGCGTGCGTAGCGCTTGCTTTTGCAGCGCATAGTTTGTAAACTCAAGAAGACGTAAACCAAATTTCATTATATTTTCAAATGAAGTCCTCATCTCTGATGATAATTAAATCCCTTACGAATCACTAAAGCTTTTTTTCTTATCCAATTACAATAGCATACGTTCATATACACACATATTTCAATATACATAGACTAATGAGTGTGATTAGTCAATGAGAATGCAAATTTTTTTTTACCACATCAAGCATATGACGTTATTTAGATCAAGCTTTGTAAATTACTGTCTACTACTCACTTAATCCTCTCTGGCATATTTCAAAGCAAGCTTTAATTCATTCTTAGTTGTAAAATTTGATAAAGACTCCCTTTTTGCAAAGTTGGTCGTACTTCATAAAAAAACTTTTAAAAAAGGACCTATATTGGTTGAAACACTAAGTGTGTTGATTAAACAGTTTAAATGAGTGGTCTAATTTGATTAAGTATACTTTTTAAAGTGATTGAGTTATTGATTAGAAAGCAAGATATGCTTTACAGACAAATCAATGGTTGGATATTTGACAGGCTGAGCATGATTGAAATTACTGTAGTCTATTCACCAAGAAAAACAAAACAACCATTTCATCATGTTGTATGTTGTATGCCAAGTGTTCCAAGTTCATTTGGCGAGGTTATATGCACATAGAAATAGAAAATCCATTAGAGAACCCTAGCCCTATTGATTACTTGACATGAGGAAAATAAATGAAACTCATCCGATAAAGCTGCAATCAAAATAATGAGCTTGAAATGTAATCAAGGATGAAACAGTGTACAACATAAGCTCTTTCATTAACTAATTATCTTTTTTCCTTTTTATTCCTTCACTTTCCAAGTGAAACATAATGCTGCAAGCTTTAAGCTTGAAGTTTCAGTACTAGTAGTGGTGTTTTCTTAAGGGATGGGGATGGGGTCTCTAACCCAACCTTCCCTCTTCACCCGGCTTACTACCAGCTAGGCGATGTTTAGGAATGCGTCGTCCGGGAATCAAGCGCGAAATACGCGCGCTGTTGGCATGAATTCAACCACTGAATCACCAATGCGCAGTTCATGCAGTACAGATATTATCTATTTGAAGACACAAACTTCTTAACTCTATCCTTTAAAGTAAATTCAGTTAGTGACAAGACTGAATAACTTTCATTGACGCAAACGATTACTACTCTAACTTTCATTTCAACGGAATACTTAATTATTCAGGTGATTTCTATAAGGATCTTGATTACTGTGGAATCGAATTCATCCATTCTTAAATTGCACAGTCTGAGGTTAGAATTCACCACAGTTTCCTTCGGCAGCCAAGAATATTCACATGACAATTTGTGGTCAACTTTATGCCATAAATGTAAATCTTGAATGCAAGCAAATTAACATCATAGTCTGTATTGCTTATTGATATGACTACTTGTAAATTACTCACATCAAGCAGTGTTGGTCGCTAGCCATATGGAAGTGATCTAAATGCCCAAAAGAATGTTTTGCTCTTGTGGGGCTGACATTACCAGAGGATTATCCGCAACGAGTCATGTAAAAAACAACCGAATCTCTTCAAACCACTTGAGTTCAGATGGTTTGAATGATTTCCAGCCAATTATATCAATCAGTAGTATATATCATCGTGTTCTGTAGATAACTTTAAAATAATTTTAGCAAGCACAAAGAAACTTGATAAGTTTATTTTTTTATTGGACTGCTTACTGAACCACACAAATCTCTGTCACTAGCGAGAACAAAGAAGATGAATGACTAAGAATTCAAGCTGCAACCTTCACTTATTAATTTACTATACCTATCTACTTGGTTTTTTTTTAATGTTTTCATTCAATAAACCAGTGTAAGTCATTGTTATTCACAGATTCACTGTTTTTAATTTTCAGACTTGGTCCCCTTATTCATACAGTACGCCTTAAAGCTTTGGCTGCATCATCTTCACCTGGAGGTATACTGGGGCCACCATCAGTAGCAGCAGCAGCAGCAGCAGTTCACTCGAATACTGAGTCTTTCCCATCGGCTGAACTATTGGCAAGTATTAATAAAACCTTAAAACTCTGTGAACTAGCATTTTATGATAAAGATCCAGTAAAACTTGGCGAATTTTTAAAGTCATGTGATTCTATGCAAATGGATCCAAAGTGTCAACAACCTGGATCAGTGACTATCAGCCAGCTTGTAAGAGCAATGAAACTGACACCATTTTTAAACCCACAAATCAGTAAATGGATTAAAGGTAGGCATTAAGTTTTTGAAGATAATATAATATGCTTATTGTTGTTCTTAAATATCGGTACCTATGGCAGCTAACACCATCGATGAATTCAGAATCAAATAGTGATACATTTCGAATTAGATCACGGATTGACATTAGTTAGTGAAATTTTGGATGCCACGGAGCACTAAACAGCTGTTTCATCCCGGTTTGGAACTCTTCATCAGTAGGAACCGTCACCACACCAAGTATTTGATTCAGAACCTTCAGGTTACAAGATAAACTTTCTGACCATTCAGTGACTAGGATGGGATGCAATGGCCCATGAATTCTAACTTCTACCAATTCACAATATGTAATGCAACTGGCAGCCAGTGTCATAGGCGAGTATTTGTCATCACACCTGACCTCAAGGAAACAGCTATCCAGTACTCCCTGGTTTTTAATGGTTGGCCAACTGACATCGTTTCGTGATCTAAGTTGAAACTAATCAAATCCCTACTACCCAACAATTGAAAAGTTGATATCGTTAAAATTTTATTTAGCAGTAATTGTAACTTTAGGTGACTGCATACTCCTAATGGTTTTCTTTATTGCATCTAGTATCTTGTACTATGAAACTTTCGATTAACATAAATACATAAACTTTGAAGTTATAAAGCTCTGCTAAAATCTGCAGTGATGGACATACACTTTATGCTTTAGTGTTAGTTAAGTTGTGTTCTTCTACATTATAGTGAAGTCACGGCACACTGGCCACCTTAAGATTTCCAGCTTAGTGTTTTTTAATAACTAAGGCGAGATAGTACAAAAACTGATGAAAAAACACAATCTCATGCCGATATTCACATCTGCCTTTCAAATCCATTTATCTATTATTATATTATTGTTCCCTTGGGTTCCTAGTGGAACATAGGGCTTCAACTGCACGTCTCCACTTGCTTCTGTCTTCTGCTGTTCTTTTCACTTGCGTCCATGTTATTCCATACTGTTTCATCTCCTCCTCACACGATCTCCTCCATGTCACCCTTGGACGTCCCACTCGCCGCTTCCCTTTCGGGTTCCACTCGAGGGCTTGACGCGCGATGTCACTCAACGGCCTCCTCAGCGAGTGTCCAATCCATCTCCACTTCCTCCTGCATATTTGTTGGGCGATTGGTTCCTGTTTCGTTTGTTCCCATAGCTTCTTGTTTGTGATTCTTTCTGGCCATCTAATCTTCAGTATGGAGCGAAGACAGTTGTTGATAAAGGTCTGCAACCTGTTGAAAATATTCTTGGTGACCCGCCAAGTTTCTGATCCGTAAAGCAAAATTGACTTGACGTTTGTATTGAAAATCCGAATTTTGTTGTTGATGCTGAGTTGAGTGACAGCGGAAGATTTCCAGATTGGTTTCAGGTTGATGAATGTGTTTCTCGCCTTCCCGATTCTCGATTTGACATCATCGTCCGTCCGTTCCTCCTGTGATTGAGACAATGCTCCCTAGATAAGTGAAAGAAGTAACCTCTTTCAAATCCCTCCCGTTGTGGTGATTGGCGCTGGATGTTGCTGCTGCTGTTGTTGTTGTTGGTTGTTTATTTTCATAACCTCTGTCTTGTCTATGTTCACCTGGAGTCCTGTCTTTGCTGCTTCTTCGACGAGTTTGTCGGTTTTTGCTTGTAAGTCTTCGATTTTGTGTGACATCAAACATAAATCATCTACAGAACACAAATATTTAATTAAAAGATATTGGAGCGAATGACTGCTTATGAAACAATCTCTGTTGCAATATGTCTCATAGTGTTAGGAGTTTCAAAGTACAGGTTATGAGGGGCATACCCGATTGTTGAATAGCAGTATGCCTGTTTAAGAGACTGGACGGTGTTCTACTGATTGTTGACGATACAGTGCATATCTACTGATGAAGAACCCCAGACTAAAAGAAAGCAGCTGTCAATAATTCTTTAATTTCTTCTGACATTTCATCAAAGCTGATTTTTTTAAGACCTTGACATTTAAAAGCAGTACATATTTTTAAGTAACTCGGAATAAAATGATCTGCTTGGTCAAGGTCAGAGTCACAATTGATATAATCGGAGTGACTTATGTTACTGTGCAGAATCACTTCGAACAACTCGAAGGATGCCGAGGGTTACAAACAGTACATTATTAATCGGTAGCATGTACTGCCTTGATTTTGTCTAGCTCACAAGGTTTCATTCATTGTGTGAAGTGATTTTTACACTGTTATCTAGATATTTGGGAATTCAAATGCAAACTACAGTGAAATCTAACCCTGAACAGGATACTTTATAGATAGTCAATTCCCATTATATATGATAATTAAGAGAAACTGCCCTAAATATATCATGTGTTAATTAGCAATGTTTTAAGTAGCATTACCTTGGAAAATGAAAACTCAGTCAAGGATGAACATGTATCCTGCATTCACGATGATCTCATGTAGCAATACCTAGAGCGGTAAAGGAAACTAAATACATTGTTTACTGGTTTTATTCAGTAGCGAAAAGACGAAGAAAAACAGCTCCTAATAAAGAAATGCATGACTACCTCATTTTGGAATGCCCTTCTACCTTTTATCAGAAATAAGAGCTACAGAAACTGTTGATGTAGCTATCTGAGGTGATCTTCGACCAGTAGAGTGATACTCATTTCATGAGTGAAAATGAATTAAAAACTCAACTACGCCTGGGTTTTAAGGTAGCTCATGGTTGTATTAATTGTGTCAATGCAACTGTGAACCATTTAAATAAAGATAACTGATTCGAATTCTTCTGCAGTTGAAGTTTCTATCTTAAATTCATTTGTCAGCCATTATAGATATATGTATGTGAATGATAACGTAATTTTTTAGTTAAAAGACACCATAAAAGTTAAATGGAACGTAGCAGACAACACTTATAAGACACCTTAATATACAATACAAATGAAGTAAAACAGGAATGATTACCTGTTACATTTGACTAATTTTAACAAGTAGACACAGTTTGGTTAGGTGTATTCAAGTAATCAGATTTTCAGTATTCATTAAGTATTTGCAAGTGAAACTTTTGAACTGAAGATAACAAATATAAATGCATCCTCTTTTCTTTCTCATTTTCTGTAGAAGTACTGTTGCCGAAATGGAATATTCTCGAGAATAATATCGAACAGAAAGGTATGTAATTTTTAGTTTTCATTTTTAGCATTTTTGTAACTAGTATAATAATAATTATTATCCCTTTAATTATTATTACTACTGATAACCTTATTAAGAGACAGAATTTATCTGAAAGGAGCTAGTTTGTTATAAATGTTATTATCCACTGTAGAATTTCCTTGTTTCTTAGTTTTCTTGTCCTTTTTCTTATAAAATATGGACAAACACTATATACTACTAACTAACTGACATGAGTAATTGGACACCACTCACATCAACCAGTAGTACTTGCAATCCACATCGAAGTGATTTAACCACTGGACAGCCATTTCTTCCGTATACATCAACATGCATCAGTGCTTGCTTTCAGGATCACATATTGTGATCTAAATAATTTTGGTTTCCAATGGAAACTGAGGTGAAACAGTTACCTCGAAATGTGTTAATTGCAAACAACAAATCTGAATGATAAACACTGGTTAATATATACAATGTAATATAATTTATTTTATTAAATTGTAATGAATCACAGCACTTTTCTTTCGTAGAATCACATAAAACATATTTACAAGCCCAAGTCCATTATGCACCATATTTTTAGCATTGGCTTTAATGGCCTTTTAGATAGAGATTTCAAATTAACTTAATTCGTGCATAAGGATGAATTTTTACCACTTTTTTAATATAATTAAATTAAAAAAAACTTTATAGAATTTGAAATCCTGAAACTGTAGAAGTTTAAAATATTCTCTACCACCTCTAAGTTTTGAAAGCAGATGAATAGTGCTATCATAAAATTGAAACACTTACCGTAAATTCACTAGACTTTCCTACTGTTGTTTTTACCCGCCTTCATTTCAAATAAATATATGATATATTTTTTAAATGTATATTTAAATGAATGTTTTATCTGTAGAATAAGTCAAGATTTTCTTAAAATATTCACACTACCTTTGAAATATTATAAGTAGAATAAAAGCAAACTACATTCCGAGGAGTGAACACCGAATCCATCGAGATTTTACCTCAGTTGGATGCTTTTGGTGTTGTTGTGTTCTCTTAGTTAGATGATTTAAATGTTAAGTTTTCACTACCTTTTTAAACACTGAAAATTTAACAGTTGGACCACTCATCTCACAGAACAGAACATCACCAAAAAGGATTGCATATTGTGTATAGTAAAATGCTGCACTTAAATATGATACTTGTACATTCTTCTTCATTGTACAAATTAGAACTTTTATAAATTGCTTATTGGTTTTCCATCGTAAAGACTTAAATCTCAAACATAAACGTTTCTCATTTAGGTGAAATAATATTGCCTCTCGGTACCGAAAATAAAAAGCAGAGAGGAACTCACCACCTTTTATTCCTTAACAGCATGAAGTTTTATAAAACTAAGACAAAATTAACATCATTATCTGAATAAAAACAGTCCATTTTATATTTACAGAGGTTGACCTTTGCCTTCAATAGATCCATGCAAATTGAATCTGAGGATAGTTACTCACTGATAGCGAAAGGCTATGTATGAGCCAATGAACTCCAGTCTAGGGACTAAACAGTAAAACGCTTGTCTGTTATATTTATTTAAACTTTAATTGCCCATCCACGTCGTATTTAGTATTACGCAGTTTCTCCTCTGACAAGATTTTGGTCTAATTTGATAACTGATGTGTTTACATTATCATGCTGTTCTCACTTATTCTCATCTTCTGGATCATTATTACGCTACTAAATGATATCTGTCACAGAATCACTAAGCAACTAGGGAAGTTAGAAATCATGGGTCACAGGGTTATAGTCCTCAAACCTTGTAACTTGAAGCTCCGAGGTTTGACTCATTGTGGGGTGGTAAGTGCGTAACGCTAAACAACCCAAAACTAGGACAAAACAGTAGTCAAGTGTTCTGTGATACCAGTTAGTGACGGAATCTAGCTTGAAGTTATCTACAACCTCTTAAAGCCAACAAGTTCTCTGAAATGTCTTCCCTTAAATATTTTTCGATTAGTTATTCTCTAAATTTTATATGGTATAAACTTTATACATGGATCGATGGAGTCAGTGTATTTTGTAATTTTATTTCACAGAAAAAAAGCCAACAAGTTCACGAAGTAGTCAACGTTCACAGAAGCATAATGTGAAACACGATCTACCTAATCCCACTGTTGTCAGAAGAGAATCACTTAGATCTTCTATACTGAAACTGAAGGCAAGTTTAATTTTGTTTGTTCACTAATTTACATTTAATAAATTTGATAACAATCAATTATATTTACCTTCGAAGACAGCGACAGAATATGAGGTGACTTAGGTTATTCCTCACAAAAGCTTTAGTTCCAAAATAGATGTTTCCCTTGAAGGACATATAATACGTTAACAAAAAAATAAAGGCAGGCAGTTTCACCCAGTTCTAAGGTAACATAGCGTCTAACAGAAATACAACGTTTAATTAAATTTAGATTTTCTCGTCGATTGATTGGACCGAAGTGATTGGTCTCAGGTTGACATGTCCGCTCCTTGTTCAGATGCTTTGATGGTGTCCAATCAATCGACGGGAAAATCTAAATTGAATTAAATAATTAATAAAACCCGCTGCACAAGAGGTGGCTCTCGTGGCCCAAGTGGTCCAGTGGATAACGCTTTGGCGTTTGAAACTATGGGCACTGGGTTCGAGCCTCGATGGGAACACCATCACCTACTGGGTAATGCAGGTACATCCAGATGATCAGCCCCAAATAGGAAGAAATGCGCATCCTGGATTCCATTGCTAGCTGGCTTCAAGAAATACTACATACCCAAAGAATTAGAAATAAAAAAACTCTTTAAATCTGCATTATTGTACATTTGTATAAACAACACGTCATAAACACACGAATGCTATCAGTTACATCATAAGAGACTGTATTCTAAAGTACTCATTTCTTTGAAATTCGCTATTATCTGTCTGCAAACCATGGGCTTACACCACTTCAATAGTTAGTTTAACCTCTAAATCAAGTTCATTAATCTATTCTACCAAGTTCCTTCTCAAAGAAAGAAACATTTAACTTAATGAGCTCACAATAATTTTCACAATTAACAGTTTAACGTTTAGATATCATACCATGTTTCATCAGTGTTGTTTGTTCTTAAACCGAGGTCTACACTTACTAGTGTAACGACAGAAGACAAGGGCCAGGCAACAGGAAATCAACAGATATTTATAGATTTTCATCTATATTATTATAGATTATTGTAAGCAAACAAACATAGTCTTCTGATCAGTGGTTTCTCGCTGAACGTTAATCTTTCATCTCTTTGTGGCCGTTTCTGCAAATTGTATCCACCTACGCAAAGTCTGCTGTGATTGGTTGTTGAGTCAATCTTTGTTCTTATTTTTCTCATGACCAATATTGGGGACGTAAACATTGACGTAAATTACTATCTACAAATTTTGGTTCGCAGCCAGCCCTCACCACACCAGTACATAATGTACATAGTTTGAGTACACTTAGGTCTTCTTGTTATAAAATTAACAAAACGAGTAGTGTTTTTCTGTGTCATCAGTGGAAGCTCCACTCTACATCTGAATACTAACCACAAGAGGTGTATGAATATAAAAGGCGCTGTATGTAAACCTTTATATCTAGTGCTAGAAATATTTACAGTCATACTTTGCATTGCAGTTATAAAATATACAGATGAAATTAGGTTAGTTAATGCGTAAATGAAATGTGTAAACCGTTTTTATCGCCATCAGTAAAAATATTATAATCTAAGAGTAGGGCGATTAAACAGCATGTCGAATACTCCATAAATTACTCTTTTAGGTGATAAATCAGTCGAGAAACACAGCACTGCAACCGTTACTGTCTTTTAGGAACTAAAACTTGGCTATAAAACTTCTTCACTTTCTAAAAGTCACGCTGTCTTTTGAGGAATTGACGTTAGTCTTCAGCATTTCCACACTGACATTCAAATTGTGTATAGTATACTGTTTAAAGACGCAAGGCAACATCAAGTTGTCCATAATAATGAAACGTCTGAAATCCATCTTAACTGGCGTTTATGCACAACTAGTGGAAGAGGTCTTCATTCAACTGCAACATTATATAGGGGTCTTCAACAGATCACTTTTTGTAGGGCATATTATATTCTTTTACCATTGTCTTTCATCAGTTTCTCTCACAGCTAGACGAATTTCAGTTTATGACTGTAGTCAAGTTGTTTACCGTATTCTTCGCTACAAGCTACAAATTTGTGACAACACCTTGTGTTTTGGTAATTACAAGTGCACAAAAAGTAGCACAATAAAGACTGGGGAAACTATATTGTATCTATCGAATGAGTACAGTTCACTTAATTACTAATATTGTAACGACAGAAGACAAGGGCCAGGCAAAAAATCATTTATTAAGAAAATCAACAGTTATTTATAGATTTTCATGTGCATTATTATTCGTTATTATTAGCAGAGAAACAGTGTCTTCCGATTGGTTGTTCTCTCGCTGAAGGTTAATCTGTCATCTCTTTGTGGCTATTTCTTTGAAGGTCAGACCATATATCTACTAATCGTATCCGCCCACGCAAATTCTGCTGTGATAGTTTGCTGAGTTAGTCTTTGTTCTTGTTTTTACTTATGACTAAGATTTGGGACTTAAACATTGACATAAATTGCTGTCTACCAATTTGGCTAGCAGACAGCTCTCACCACAATATAAAACTGCCTCCCCAAGGAATAATCACACAATAATATTTTACTTTGATTGTTTGTTTCTCATGCTATTCATTTTTTTTAACTTTTAGGAAACGGTACCAAAGAAACCACTGAATCAGTTTACAGTAGATGAAGTATGTCATTTGGTTGAAAGAATAGTTCTGTTAACTTCGAAACCATTTATGAATGATACAATGAATGAAATGGATTCAACATTAAATAAACGATTGAGCTCTGAAGAATCTGAAACACTGATCAATGATCCAATACCACCAGCAGCTGTCAATACAATAGTAGATCATGGACATACATCTTCAAACATTAAACGTTATACAGATTCAATGAGAAAGTTAAATATTACAGGAAGTGTATTAGACTTGTGTTCATTAAAGGATTTAGAAGCAAAGCTTAATATGTTACCTACTGACTGGAAAATGTTTTGTGCATTTATACAACATTTAAAGAAAACAGAAAGTGAAGAAACAGTTTCAACAAAATCACGCAAATCAAATGAACAATTCACTGCACCATATCAAATATTACCTCAAAGTCATCAAAATACAATTCAAGTACCAAGCAATAAATCTATAGAAACTGATAAATCTTCGGTATTATCAGAAGTTAGAAAAGATCAGTTAATGATGAATACAGTTAGTGACACAAGTTTGACAGTAAAAAGTGCTCCACTTACAAAGGACTACCAGTTCGACAGTGAGTTAAATTTAGTTGATCATGGTTACGATAAGAAGAAAGATGGAATCACTACAGCTCAAATTCGTGCAAGCAAGTCAGGAGATAGTAAACACGCTTCAGAAAATAACATTCATGTACCATACTTTAGTTATACGAATGAACTTCCTGAGCGCAATGATTACCCATTGCATCATTCAAAAATGTCTGAAGGACCGGTTCATAGTGTCCTGCCACCTTGCACTAAATATCAGTCAAGGATAGATCCAAACATGATCAGTCAACAGTCAAGACATATGCATTATAATAATAAAATTAATAAATCTCAATATGAACTGAGATCTAAACCTTGTCATGACAACATTCATCCGCATTCTCATCACAAGTTGAGGAACCAGAAATCACTAGGATCTAAAGTAATTTGTGATCAAAATGAATGTGATTGTTACCTGCATGACTCAGCATTTCCAGATGATACAGGAGTACATCGGGCTTACACACTACCTCATTCCTTACAATTTTATCACCAGAAACAGTATAAACCACATATGCATGATTATGCATCCCATTCTTCACGATCACCAAACGCTGCAATTTGCAGTCGTCATCACATGCCGACAGCAGGAAATAATCTTGTGCCGTCAGCAACAATGCAAGAATCATTGCTAACTGATCATTTAGAAGTAACAAGTCAAAAATGCATGCAGTGTAAATTTCCACTGCATACAGAATATCACCAACATTACTGTATTCATCAACAATGTATTCCGGATTTTTATAATTCACATCATTTAGTCAATAAAAGTGCCGCCTATTTGCATAAAACTGCTGAATTCTTACATCGTCCCTTAGATCCATCGAACATTCATAACCATGATAATAAAAAGATTACAACGTCAGCAACACGTCAATTCAATGCAGCTGCTGATTATCCAGTACCATGTGTAAAGGATTCTGCCTCTACTTCATTAGCCGGTGAACTAGGTGATGAAGTGGCTGATATGAGTCAAATAAGTAATGAAGAGGAGAACATAAACGAAACTTTTGTAATTACGGATGAAAAATTGGAAGTAAGAAGACTTAAACAAGCTTCGATTCCTTCAACTCCTGATACGATTGCATATGAACAACCATGTGACTGCAATTACTGGTATGCTCATGAACAACAACAACAATCACACCGACATCTACATCATGACCACTATCCAGTAAAGCAGACAACAGATATACAGAACCAAACTTCTGATCAGATAATTAATTCTGCAATGGAAAGAGAGCAGATAAATTCCAGTTTAGATACACTCAGTACTACAACAAATAGTAGTAGTGATAATAGTAGCACAACTAATCTTAGTAATGAAAACGCCAGTGAACATAGTCAGTTGGACGTTAATAATTCAGTTGATAGTTGTGATGAAATTACATCGGAATGTTCTAGTGATAATACAGTTAATTCAAAATGAGAATCTACTAAACTATTAAGTCGATAAAAACCACATCAAAGTCTCTTATACAAAACAGCAGTTGAATCTAAAATGATTCAAGAAAATTTTCCACTTCCTACAACAGCCGAATACTAGAATTAATTATACCAACCGATAACAAGCTTTGATTGACTTCTTTCGTAATAATAATACTCATAATAAGAATAATAATAGTAATAATGACAACAAATTTGGTTACTGATCGTTTCATATCAACAAGTAGCGTCTGAAATTCGCTGAAGTAAAATAAAACTTGGTAAATTTACCTATGTGATATATGCTAATTTTAACAACAGACACTTGTAAATTTAGGACTTAGATAATAAAAAATTTCAACTATATTTCCTACTAATAACAACCTACTGTAAAAAAGAAACTAGACATGAAGTCAAGTGAAGTTTTGATTCAAATAAAAAAATTGCTTAAGTGAATAAATATATACACTTTAGTGTTTTCGGTTATTGTAACTTCAAGTATGCTTGTTTATGTTTTAAGCTGACCACCTTAGTAATGAGTGATCTGCAAATGCATTTATAATCTCCTTATCTTTGTTTTTCGGTAAATTTATCTTCCAAAGTTGTACTGCTTGTAAAATGTTTTTAAAATAAATATTAATAAACATAATGAATTCATCATTTAATTCATGATATATAATATATGTTATATATGTTCAGTGTTTAGTTAGTCCGAGGACTTATTTCAGACTACATGCTGCTCAACAATTTAAGATTAAGTGTCATCTTAAGAAAGATTGGAAGGTAGGTCTACACAACATTTTCACAATGGCACTTGCATTAACCATGTAGGCAACTATTAACAGAGCTACACCAGTACATTGACGGCTTCCGTAGTTCAGTGGTAGAATACTCACCAGCTACGCAGTAGTTCTTGTTTAGATTAGTAGACGACTATCTGCTTAACCTCACCTAGCAAGTAGCAGGCCTTAAAAAGAAGGGAAGGTTGCCATGAGATTAGTAAACGAACCCTGTGAAAACAACAGCATCATCAAATATTGAAGTCCTGTGACACAATTTAGACGTGGGGCAGCAGAAATTTAAAAAAATATTAAGAAGTCTGTGGCATGTTCTACTGACAAGTGTTCATAAGTAGCATATTGTGTATAATGTCTTTAATGGGTTCACCAGTTCACCTTGCGGATGATTTATGTTTGTTGTCACACAAAATCGAAGACCTACAAGCGAAAACCGACAAACTGGTCGAAGAAGCAGCAAAGACAGGACTCCAGGTGAACATAGACAAGACGGAGGTCATGAAAATAACCAACCAACAACAACAACAACAGCAGCAACATCCAGTGCCAATCACCATCAACGGGAGGGATTTGAAAAAGGTTACTTCTTTCACTTATCTAGGGAGCATTGTCTGAACCACAGGAGGAACGGACGAGGATGTCAAATCGAGAATCGGGAAGGCGAGAAACACATTCATCAACCTGAAACCAATCTGGAAATCTTCGTCACTCACCATCAACAACAAAATTCGGATTTTCAATACAAACGTGAAGTCAATTTTGCTTTACGGATCAGAAACTTGGCGGGTCACCAAGAATATTTTCAACAGGTTGCAGACCTTTATCAACAACTGTCTTCGCTCCATACTGAAGATCAGATGGCCAGAAAGAATCACAAACAAGAAGCTGTGGGAACAAACGAAACAGGAACCAATTGCCCAGCAAATATACAGGAGGAAGTGGAGATGGATTGGACACTCGCTGAGGAGGCCGTGGAGTGACATCGCGCGCCAGGCCCTCGAGTGGAACCCGAAAGGGAAGCGGCGAGTGGGACGTCCAAGGGTGACATGGAGGAGATCGTGTGAGGAGGAGATGAAACAGAATGGAATAACATGGACGCAAGTGAAAAGAACAGCAGAAGACAGAAGCAAGTGGAGACGTGCAGTTGAAGCCCTATGTTCCACTAGGAACCCAAGGGAACAATAATAAATAATAAAAAATAAGTTCACCTTGGATATTCGTCACCTATCTGGGGCCAACAACACCACTACAGATGCTTTGTCACAAATCTGTTCCCTTGTTCATATACATGGCATACACCTTGTGAAACTGGTTCGTCCTCAAAAATAGGGTACTAAGCATCAACGTCTATTGCCGTAAGAACTCTGGAATTACGTGAGAAACTGTTGGGTATAGGTAAGGATACTATCCTCTGTAACATTTCCACAAATACTCCTTGTCTAGTTGGGCCTAACGTTTGTCGACTTAACGTCTTCAATACGCTACAGATCCAATTTCACCCAGTAATTCGAACTACTGTCAAACTCATCACTTCTAGGTTCTGTTGGCTTATTACAAAGAAGAAAGTAGTGCATTGGGCTCTTATGTGTCTAGCTTGAAGAAAGTGCACAGTAATAGGGCTTCAAGCTTGTGGCTTGAAGTTTCTGAAGCAGTGTTTATTTTACAGGATGGAGTTGCTAGCCTTATGCCCAACCTTTCCTCTTCATCAGCATTATTTCTGGCTAAGCAAGGTAAAGGAGTACGTCGGCCGGGGATTGAACCCCGGACCATGTGCATGGTCGGCAAGCGTCCTAACCGCTATGCCACCGACGCACGCACAGTAATAAGACGCAACAAATTTCCTCCTCCTCTTATTCTAGATTCGCGTTCCGGCCACATCTGTATAGATTTGATTAAACCCCATCAAGAATCTCATGTTGCTCGTATTGTTCGTTATACTAAATGGCCCAAAGCAATACTTTTCAAAGACGTGCCATCTGAAACAGTCACTTGCGTTTCCGTGAAAAGATGAATTGTAAATTTCATACGCCCATCCCCCATAACAACCCACAGTTGGCGGCAATTAGAAAGTGGCCTATTCTTAGCTTAGACTAAACTCCTATGTGGATTGTGTTCATAACTAAAGCCTTCTACCCTGAAGCAAATAGTGTGGTATGACATTTTTACCAACATCTGAAGCCTGGATCAGCAGCCTCAGAAACTCTACATTGGAGTGATTCACCACCCTTGGCCTTCCTTGGCATTAGAAACACGCTGAAAACTGATGCTGCCTGTACTGCTGCTGAGCTAGAAAACAGTTTCCTGCCAACTATATATAATGCCTCGTACATCAGTGGGCCCACGAAAACGATGTGTTCAATCAGGGCTGCTCCCTTTTGACGTCAGTTCATAAGTGCTTTTGCCCACCATACCTAAAATCCCCTGCAATAGTATTATTCCCCCATGATTTGATACATCGACTGCTGGAACTCTTATATGATGGACCATATAAAATCATTAAATGCATGGATAAATTCTCCATTCTCGAGAAGAAAGGCCGCGAAGACTGGGCTAGTACCAGTCATCTGTGGCTGGACTACTAACACGGCGATACAATGAGCCCTTAAACGGTCGTTCCAAATGAGGCATGGCTGCCTGAATCTCCGCTAGTACTCATAGTAGTAAACAGCATTGCGAAAGCAGCCAGGACCTCCAACGAGATGGCAAGAAACACTTTATGGAGGAACTTTTGGGTCCCCAGGGTACCTTCATAGTTACCTTACAAGGTAAGGCGGATGTGCCCCTAATTCTTTCTAAAAAAATATGCTCATGATACTTAATTCTATTCATGTGGATCGTTTTTCACTATGTCATGCGTTGTTAGTTAAATGTAATTCTTATGAATTAACACATGTCTTGTCATCCACTTCAGAAAAATATGTTTGATGTTCTTTCGTTTCTCGCTTTTCGCATTCTGCACGTACTTCCGATGTTTGGCATTACTTTTGGTAGTTTATGTCGAATAAGTCCTCAGTATTCTTGTCGTCTGCCAGCTACGAATTTCGCTGGACAAGGAGCGAACTAAGCACAATAACCAAAGGAAGAACAGTAATCGACCTGTGAAAACACACGAGATGAGCGCAGGCAGACAAACAGGCTACAACTCATTGCTACAGTGCCCAAAACAAGAGTTTTGCTATCGGCGCTAACGTCAGTTGGCCGATTTCATCTTCGGGTCTCCATAACATCACTAATGGGAGAGTTAGCTGTAGTGGTAAATAATTCCTCAAAATTATTAGTCTACAGTAAAATTCCCTTATGTTAGGTGGTGACCTTTACTGTTTCAGTTGCCTTTTTAGTCCGAAGGTCTGCGACAAAGCATACTCCCCATTGGCATGCTGTTTTGTTACTTTCGATCGTTCGTATACAATTACTAGCTAGTTAAACGATTCTCATTGTTCTGCGTTTCTAATCACGAAACATTTCTGGTTTCGATCAATGCTTTCTCATGAATTGACTTTAATCTCAATATCAACAGTATTTTAGAATCTACAAGGTAAATGCTTGTCTTTGCATACGGCGTTTATAGCACAAACAACAAAATCCTTCATCTCCCGAAATGTTTTCCGGAAGTATCTTCGGTAGTGGAGTAATGAATTAAGCGACAAAGTAGAGAAATGAAAGATCCTTGTGAAACAATAGAGGAAAGCTTGGGAGGAAGACGAATAACTTTTGCGGACACAAGTTTCATTGTAATGTTTCTTTGGTTTTCCGTCACTGCATTTCATTTTCCAAGTGAACAATCCTGTTGCCAAATACCATTGAGTTATCTGGTTCCAAACTAACATCAATGTTACAGCAGAAAACAGTGCTACCTGATGTACTGCTTAAAGCGGAAACGAAACTGGGAATTAGTCTCTCTGAATCTAGCGGAAAACTAGTCACCACATAATGCTGTGTGAATTACAGACATAGCAAAACTCCTTGTTTACCAGTTACAATGTATTATAAATCATTTTCATTTGTGAGTGGGTGATGCTTAAGGAAACAGTCTTTCAGGAAAATAAGACAGTTAGTAGGCCCGAACAATTATCCCACAGCTTTGATAATGTTGATAGTGGTCTAGACGCTTGCTTTTCATCAAAAGACTGGATCAATACTATCAAAAGTATTACTGTGAATTATAATGACGTTTATTTATAGTCTTTGAAGCTGCAGCATCTTAACCTCTAATCTCTTGAACCCATAAATTTTTCAACCTGTAACTTTCGCTACTGCAACCATTCGTGCTGTGGTTTTCTTGTTGTCCTGGTATACAATCAGTGGAAAATTAAACCATATCCGAGTCTCCAGTTTTTCTCCCGTCACTTTTTAGCTGGTCGCATTTCATTGAATTCTAAGTTGCGTCTATCGGCCTTCTAGCAACAGCACCAGCCTCGGGATCCGTAGGTTGACAATCTCTGTAGCTGACACACAGCTTTTATCTCTCTACACTGTGTGCTGACATTCATTATTTCATTCGAATTATCAGGCCGGGGATACATGGTCTAGTATCCATGCCATTTGGCATTCTGTCGTGCCCGATTCGGTTTTACATGCGCACACCATGGATAGTTAAGCAGTCATCACGATAGTGCATATCTGACCCCGAAATACAATTTGAATTTCCAATAATTGATTTGTTGCTCTTATATGCCGATGGTCTCGGTAAGACAATTACTTAGGCAATCACAGGATAAGCACTGGCATTTGTGCAGCTTATCTTGCGTAAAGGTCGGCATCCTTCAGTCACCTAGTTAACAAAGTGCACATTCTGAAAACCAACTGCACAATTTCACTCTCCTGTATAGTTTCAGTCCCCGAGACATTAATAACTGCCAAACCTTACGTGCATTCCTAATTTGAACTGTTTCAACTACTTCGCATAGCCTGTAGTGCCCCCATATAAACCATAACTGAACGCTTATAAAACTAATCCATGCACCCATATTACAACTTCACATCGTATGTATACCTACTAAATATTCCCCAATGCGTAAATGGACACTGGTTTTCAGTTGCTTTATTTATACTGTGCGCAGTTACAAACGCTTACTTTTGTTTCGTATGCTCTGAAGGTCGGTTTCGCATACTGTACATTTCCCTAAGTTAAAGTTGTACTTTTTAATACAAAAATGTTCGTATTTGACAGTAGACAGAATTTAGCACATGGCAGAACGTGGAGAAATTATTGCGATACAGCATACTAATTGCAGTCAGATATCATATGCAAAATGCCAGTGAAGACTGATTCTATGATTCAAACCGTCTTCGTGCATTTTCTTTAGTCAGAACGCTACCTTTACCCAATTTTCACCGTACACCACATAAACAACTTTTGTCATTTTTCAGTCATACCCTAAGTCATAAACTTTATCGAACCTGCCGATTCACAAACAAATTGTTGCTAGGTGAAAAGGGCGTGACGGCTCCATGAGTTGACTCCTGCTGGAGGATAATTTATCATTAGGCGGTTGCAACCAGTTGTTGCATAAGCTAAGTTTTGTGTCGTAGAGGGCTGTGGGGGACTTTTGGTACTCACAGAGTACAAAGACAGACGGCGACCAACTAAAACGGGCTAAAATAATACCAGTCAAAAATATGCCCATCCCAATTCACTGTATTGGAGACAGACAGGCAGAGAGCCAGTTGTGCAGCTTGTGTGATCATACAATAAGAGTAACGTATAACTTGCTGACATATTATCTGAATCCTACTTGTGGCTACCTCTGTGAAGTGATGATACGACTAACAAACAAATCATGTAGTTCAACGGGCGAAACGCTCGACTATCGATTGAGACCCCACGGATAAAATTCCACCTGAGCCCTAATTTGCACTTCATCTTCAGTTACCACACATTGCAAAAACAGAATGTTGTCATTTTTCTCTGTGATTCAAAAATTCTGGAGAGAGTTCATAACTTAACTCTTAGAAAGCCGAAATGAACGATGAATCGTACAGAACGAAAAAAGAGGTTGAATGTCTTCTCTTAGTAGTACTGTTGATAGAAAAACTTTCACCATGACTTTCAGAATTTCGCGGGCTGTCATGTAGTTGGTCCATCACCTATATTCTCTTCCATCAACTTGGAATGAAGCATAGGTATTAAAATAAATACAAAAGTAAATGATATTCCACAGTGCTTTGAAATGTTGTCTCTCCAGTCTTAGACTAAAAATATGTAGTATGTAAACTGATATTCTCAATCTATCTCAGAATTAATCTTTAGGACTGACAGAGTTTTGCTAATAGTTCTAGACATTCGAAAACAAATAAGTAACTCTTAAAGCGCTGAAATCAAATTGGTGCGTTGTGGCGCTAAGGGGACTGATATCCCTGATAGTTGTGATATAACGATACTTTCGTTCCCATGTGAGTGCAGCAAAAGACTGGAGTTGGTTGTTTTACATAGAAATCGTAACACTTGCAAGGACTTCGCATCAAGAGAGACAACAACCATGCTATAGCATGGTAGATTATATGTAAATCTACATAAAGTCTCTGTCTGCTCACTTTACATTTGATTTTATGTGTTTAATATAATTCCGTTGCTCAGAATGTGTTGTGTTTCCTTTATTTTTCTAGCTTCAGCCTTGTCTACTACGAAACACTGTCGGGTTTCAATTTTGTCGCAAAAATGGAATCTGCGTCTTACAGTGAATCACCCTCTCTGTGCCTGAAGCAATGGGCCTCCACCCTCACAAATGAAGGGTTTACACCCAAAGTTCTCAGAGTATGCGCCCTCCCTCTTCACCCCGACTAGCAAATTCTAAAGCTGCAGCTTCAGTATTCAATCTACTTTACATAGAGTCTCAGCCCTTGGCCATTTCGACCATATTCTCACGTTACTCTCCGACGAAGCTCTTCGTATAGTGTCTGCAGCGGGATTTCGCACTGAAAACTCCAACCAGTAGAATTGGAACGTCCTGGACGAGTGTTTTGACCTACAAATGGAACAAGAGCACGAAATGACTGAGTTCATGGGCAGACGTCAACTGCTAGGTGACAGCCCTTTAGAACATCTGCACACCCTCCAGCTAATGGTTATGCGCACAGCCTTACGCAACAACAAACACTTAGAAATGAATTAGTTCGTGCTCGTTTTGTGGTGGGCTTGGTCATCAATGAAATCCCCACACACCTTAGCAGACCTATCTGTTCCAACCCACTATGCCCGCCATCTACCGACTAAACAGTAGCTCACATGAACTCAGAAATCAAACGAAGACAGGTCACTCAAACTACTATCGACGGTTCCGCAGCAAAGCACGACGCTGTGGCCACAGCAAACTCTTTCAAGTTAGTCCCAGTTTTTTATAATCTTTCTGCCTGTTCTTCCAACATTAATACTGTTTTCGCAATGGGTACTGTTAGTGGATGAGAGAAAGTAACCCTGGTTAATGCAGTAGCCTTCGTATCACTGGTGAATCTGTGTTACAGCCTGAACAGCCTCTCCATACTCGAGCTTTGCCATACCAATTTGATTGCAGCGAACAGAGGCGAATGCCTCAGCCACACTCCTGTTAAACCTGAATCGGCTGCTGGTGGAATTCCATTTTTTAGTCCACCCAAAAATCATTTTGGGTTTTATCTTGGACTTTTACTTCCTACTACTCCATCATAAATACTAACAGACACGACATGGAAATAAACTTTATCCATACATGAACCGGAATTAGTGTTAAGTATCATCACATCGCAAATACTGGATCACACATGTAAAAACCTTTTGGTGATATTCGATCCAGTGTTACTTCTTTTATCCATAGGTTCCGGCATGTCTTTGATAATGGACTCAGTTCAAGATGTATCGGCATTATACAACCACCTCGTCGAATCCCAGTGTGAAGTAAGTGCGATGATCGGTGAGGCGGTAAAGGAAGCTTATCTCACCTTGTTCCTTTCCATGGGTATCCCCCATCATCTCAGAAAAAAGGATGGTTCTCTTTGATTGCGCCATGAGATAACGTGACCCCTTTACACTCCCTCGAATCGATGCAACCCTAGACGCATCAAGTGGAGCCGCATGGTTCTCAACATTAGATGTCACCTCTGGATATTACCAGCTTGAAGTACGACCAAAAAATCCGCATTAGACAGTTTTCGTCTTGCCTACTGGATTGTATGAAACTATGCTTTTGGGCTACCTAACACCCCTCTATATACCGATGAATGGTGCATCTGGTGTTAGACGGGTTGGTACCTCACGAATGTCTCATCTACCTGGATAATATAATGGTGTTCGGCAAATTACTAGAAGAGCATGTAGAGAAATTCCAGACCGTCCGAGGAGTACAGCTTTCTCATATTAGCGTCATACTACAGACGTTTTGTACCTTTCTTCGCATCATTAGTAGCATCTTTACATGGACTAACTAAAAAAGAAAAAATTCTCATGGATGATAGAGTGCCAAAAGTCATTTGACGAACTAAAGAAACACCTTGTCTGTTTACCTGTCTTAGCATCCCCCGACACGTCACCGACTGGCCTGTTCATCGTGTACACCGATGCCGGCTTGAATGCTGTAGAGGCTGTTATGTTATAGGTGTCCCCTGACAACCACGGGCAGGTCACAGTGTATGCCAACACGAAAAATGGTGACTTTTGCTACCAGAAGAAAAGCTTTTGCCCTGGTTAAATCCTGTCATTACCTTCTTGGGTTCCCCTTTCGAGTACACACAGACCGTCGTGGCCTGCAAAAGCTCCTAACGTTTCGGGAACCAGAAAGACAGGTAGCACATTAACACAAGTGCAAGGAAAGCAGCATACCAGTGCAGATGTCCTCTCACGATCGCTTACTTTCTATCTCAGTAAATGCCGTACTCGGTATAGCAACAGATGCCGATTGGGCATCTTTACAAGTGGCGAACGCAGATATAAAACCCCTCTACTTACACTAATGACCCAGAAATAATAAACCGTTGTCTGAAGAATCCCAGGATTTATCTGCTGTGACGCGAGGCATCCACAACAAAATGTACCTGATCTGACTAATGGGTGACGTCATATAAGTAGTAGAGTCGGACTTATCTTCTAGTTCCAAACGTGAAAGTCCAGAAGCTGATTAACTTAACGCATCTTGTCATCCATCAGTGATTCTCATGGCCTTTGCTGTATCAGGGATGTCTCTGAATTCCGCCACAATTGTCACGTCTCTAGCTGGATTAAGTAGCCTCTAGAAATATCTCGAATGCTCAGTTTCTTGACTTGGCACTGAAGGCAATGCCTCCGGAGGAGGAGGTAATGTAACGAAACCAAAACCTACGTAGATTAAACACTAACTGATGCTTTGTTTTCTTGCCTTGCAGGGGAAGACTCTGGAGTTGATTCTGTAACACAAGAAGTAAAACACTTACAAGGACTTCACATTAACAAAGACAAAAAGGACTGGTAGATTTCGAAACCTCTGTCAGCTCACTTTGCATTTGATTTTATGTTGAATATAAGTTCTTTTCTCAGTTCGTGTTCTGTTTTCGTCATTTTTCTGTCTACAGGTTTGTCTGCTACACACATGTATTTTGTGTTTGGTAGGACTTTATTCTAGATAAGTGGTAAGCACTTTCTCAGTATTTTGCTGAAATCACATACAAAGATGTAATTTGCAGTAATTATACTGAAAACTGGTGCTGCTGTCTGGAGCAAAATATCTTGTGGCAGTTAGGGTAATCTTCAAAATTAATAGGGAAATTTTGTGGAAAATGCTTTGATGAATTTATTGTCCTGGAAATTTACCAATTTCACTTGCAATACCTTTCTTAAAAATTCTTCCTTGTGTCTTACAACGTGAAGATTTTAATTATTGGTATCTGTACCGATAACTCTTTGTGACTGAAGTAAAATGCAGAACCCTCGTTTAAACTGGTTTTGCTTCGAATCTAGCATTCGTAAGAATTAATAAAGTAAATCGAAAAAGTGTATTTGACTGATTTTGAGATGATTTTAAGGCCAATACTGAATTTTAACTGTCTTGCTCCATAGTAATAAATCGATAGGTACTTAGATACCTCGACAGTATTTGTAAAATTTCACCTTACGAGTAACTACGCGGAAGAACATCCTTTGAATCACTAGAATAAACCGTAAGTACCAGGCTGAGCCCCACTTAATGGTTGAGAGTTGATAGTAGTATTCAGTAGCCAAGGCTTAAGTAGGCAGGGTGGGATCCAAACGTGAGACACATTAGGTGGAAGTCAAATATTTAACCCCATAAGCACTCAACATTTCAAGATGGTGAAAAAAAGACATGTACACACCCGTACTGACTAAGATTGGTATCTCTGTTTACCTCTCAGCAGCCAAAAGGACTACTCTTATCGTACTTTTGTATCGTTTGTACTTCCCACTTCATTATGCACTACTGAAGTCCTTGGCGGTTAGAGTATGCGATAATATACTGCATAAGGTCAAAGTATGTGGAAGCCTTAAAACATATCGGACGTTTTAATTCATTTTAGTTTTAGGTCTTCTGTAAGGTTCCCTAAATAATCCCATTCGAGTCGATTTAATAACCATCTACCTAAAGTGTTATAGTTCATTACTCACTAATAATAATCTAATAAATTTGGTTGCTTTAGTTCTCAGGATGGTAGTATTCAATAGATGACATTTCGGTACAAAATTATTACCTGTGATCACATCAGTCATTGATTTAATAAAACAGAGGTGTTGAAAAGTATTGAGGATCTTATGGAGCTGACTGACTGGTTTCAACATAGAACTTTGCACAGATGTGCAGCATTTCGAGTTGCCACATGGAGTGTGGCACACAAAGCAAGAGAAGAGAGATAATAAACAGAAATATGAGGCAAAAAGAATAGTAATATGGAAGAACAATAGAATTTTATTGGATGTTATAAATCAAAAAGAGTGAATGCATCTGCACCATTGAGAATTATTTTGAGCTATATCACCAATATTCTCTAGCCACTGGTTCTCACCATCCCGTGGACCCCAACCAGGAGGTCTTCACCTCCCTAAATGGCTTAAACTAACTTGTGGATTTCATTGACTGATACCATGTTTTGGTCTGACCACCACTTGTTCTTTTCCAACCTAATCCTATGTCAGCTAACACTACTCATCAAGAAAGGTGATGACCAGGCACTCGTAACACATGTCTTAACCATCTTAATCGTTGTAACTTCGCAACCTCGTCGATTGATTTCCCATTTAATGGATCTATTAGACCAGAAATAGTGAACGCATCTGCTTGACTGAGAACTCATTCGAGTCATGTCACCAACAGTCTCCAATCACTCGATCTTGGAGTCTGGATGATCCCAGTCAGGTAGTCTGCATCTTCTCATGTAGGTCGTATCAACAATCGAGGACTTCATGGATTGATGCTGGGTGTTGGTTTAGGCACCCTTAACTCTTTCCCAACCTAATCCTATGTCACCTAACATTGCTGGATGTGGAAGGCCATGGCTGGCTATGCGTAACATGTGTCCTAGCCATCTAAATTTATTGGGTTTCCCTCCTCACCTAACACTACACCTAAGCTCAGTATTACTCATCATATTATAGCACTTAACACGAGAGAGAGAGAACACAAACACCTATGGTCAAAGACAGCTAGTCTCTTAATGACCTCTACTTTCAATAAACCATGTCTCATAACCATAAAGAAGGACTGAGCAAACTGCTGCACAATACACATGTCCTCTGGTCGCTAGCCGGATGTTACATTTATACCTAAGATGACGTAATTTGGTAAATGTCACACCAGCCTTTTATTATCCGTGTTGAGATTTCAGCAGCAGTGGGTCTATTAGGGATGACACAACTGCCAAAATAAATAAAGTGGTCAATACACTCAACCATTTGTAGGTCTAATCCATAATAGTAGTTTACAAGGTGATGGAATTAGGGAAGAAGTTATGTTTCTAGAATTTAGAAATCTGGATAGTAACATTCTGCAGCTACAATGTTTACTTGGTATGTAGGGTGACTTTTATAGATAAAATTCATTATTATTGGTGACTATGTTAAAATGTGTTCATTCCTCTCTAATTCTAAATACTTATTTTAGGATTTACATTATAGCCCAATGGACGATGAAGTGGATAACTGCAATATGTAAGACTTTAATTTCTTACGTTTGATTTAACTTAGAAATCACTCTATCATTGAACAAAGTCAATCATTATCTCGGATACGATCAACTTTACTTTGTGATAGCCCACGGAATAAACAGACTAGCAAATCTCAAACCCATTCGAAAAATTGCTCCAAATCTTCCAATTCGTTATTACCAGATTTCAGTGTTCCAACCAATCGAATTCCTACTTCATATGTCTATTCTTCAGATAATACAGAACGTGGATTGTGCGTTGTCTTCTCAGTTGACAAATTTGATCCCATTCTCTGTTTACCTCCGAGAAATGGTTCTTCGGTGGACATACAACATATCAAGAAAGCCTTTCAGAGTCTTGATTTCAAAGTTATAGTGCATTCAAACCCGACAACAGAAACTTTGTGCTCTACAATCCAAGCAAGTAGGTTGAATTTCCTAAAATAATAATTGAAAATGTAAAAGTTACCTAATTTACGAAATGGAAATAAATGTATTTCAGTGTTTTTTTTTTATGGTGTATCTCAGAAAGAACTTACTGTAATGGTATGTGGCAGTGATAATATAATGAATTTTAAAATTATGTAGTCGCTATTGGACAATGAATAGATGGCTTAGTCTCTATTGGTTTTAAGAAGTTTTAAGTACTCCATACCGTGCATAAGAATACCTTTACAGTGAAAAGATCTGAGTTCTATAACTTCAAGAATGCCTATACTTATGCTTATTTATATTTATCTATTCATGTTTTTACCAATAAACTTATTTGATTTCAGTTTCTATGCAAAACCTCAGTAACCACGATTGCTTCGCCTGTGTTATTCTTTCTCATGGTGATGAAGGCGACTTGATTTATGCAAGAGATGGTTCTATACCCTTGGATCGTATCATAGCCCCATTTCGGGGGGATCAGTGTTCGGATTTAAGAGGCAAGCCAAAATTGTTCTTTATCCAGGTATCTTGTTTTCATATTGCAAGGGTTAATGTTTTTGATGTTTAATATTTCCTCAGACGTATAGTATTTAAATGTTCCAAGAATAAATCGATACACATACTTGTACCATTACTCAAACTCGATATGATGAGTTAAGTGTGAGGGGTACGCAACTTTACTGATACTTACCGAACAACCTACACCTCCCTGAATGGGATATAGACGCAGGTCCTCCATCCCTAACTGAAATTGCTAAGGCTGTCACTATTCTGAAACGAGGCAAAGCAGCAGGACTTGATGGAATGACTCCAGAGGTATTTAAGTACGGTGGAGACAGTTTACTGTCTGCGTTAACTAAGGTACTAGGCAGCGTCTGGGAATCAGAGGAAGTCCCGTCGGGTTGGTGTAAGTTATTGATTATCCCGATATACAAGAAGGAAGACACGTCTTACTGTGATAATCACAGGGGGATTAGCTTGACTAATATGGTATCTAAAGTTCTAGGCTCAGTAGTAATGCGTAGACTAAGTGGTGCTCGGGAGGCACAAACACGAGAGAACCAGTCAGGCTTTGGACCAGGAAGAAGGTGTATTGATCATATCTTCACCCTTCCACAGATTCTGGAACATAGGCATACTTACCGGCTTCCAACAATCGTCATATTTCTTGACCTATATGTGGCATTCGATTCTGTCGACCGAGAGGTACTATGGCGATGTTTAGCTATGAAGGGAATGCCGAGATAATAAATTGCACTCACTCTACTCGAACTCATGCAACTTGGTAAGAGCTTATAGAGTTGTCGTCTGAAGTGGTGAAAACCAGTGGTGTCAGTCATGGATGTCCATTGTCCCCATTTCTGTTTAATTTTACTGTAGATGTACTAATGGAATTAAGCCTAACTCACTTCAGAGACTCAGGGATTGACTTGTTACCGTCAAGGAATAATCTCGTTGACTTAGAATATGCAGATGATATAGTCCTTCTAGGTGAAGACGCTGACAAAATGCAGTCTTCTGAACACCTTGAGCTGCAATCTGCGAATGTTTGTCATGCGATTCTCTCCCTCTGTCAAATGAAAGATAATGCTACAGGACTGAACTACATTGACTCCTAGCTTAGAAATAGGGAGTAAAGTGATAGAGCATGTTGACCGCTTCACTTATTTGGGGAGTTTCATCAGCCCCAACGGGTTGGTCACTGACGAAATCTCAGCATAGATACAAAAGGCTCTCGTGGCATAAGCCAGTTTACGCCGTCTCTGGCGTAGACCTGATATCCGACTATCGATCAAAGGGCGTGTGTACTGCTCAACAGTCTGCTCTGTCCTCCTTTATGGCTGTGAGACATGGCCATTGAGAGCAGAAGACATGAAAAGATTATCTGTGTTCGATCATAGGTGTCTGCGTTCTATCTCCCGCGTGAGGTGGTATAAAAAGGTGAGCAATATTGAGGTTAGGCGTCGAGTGCTAGGTAAAGAGGGGAAATCAATCGACGTGACTGTGAAGTTACACAGATTGAGATAATTAGGACGTGTGTTACGCATGCCTAGCCATCTATCGCCTTCCTCGATGGGCAATGTTAGCTGACATAAGGTCAGGCTGGAAAAGATCCAGTGGTGGTCATACCTAAACATGGCTTCATCGGTCAATGAAATTCACAACAGTTAGTTTAAGCCACGTAGGAAGGTGCAGACTTCCTGGTTGGGGTCCTCGGGACGGTAAAAACCAGTGGCTGGAGACAATCGTTGATATGGCTCAAAATCGTTCTCAGTGTCGCAGGTGCATCCAATCCTTGTGAATTATAATACCCAATGAAACCATATTGTTCTTCGTTATTACTATTCCTTTGTCTCATTTTTTCACTTTCTCTTCTTGCTCTGTGTGTTCCATGGAGTGTGGCAACTTAGACTGCTGCACATCTGTGCAAAGTTCTATGTTGAAAACAGACAGATGAACAGATACAAAAGAGAGGTCGCACATTTTATTACTGATATATACTCTGATTTTAATATATACATCAATTACAATTGAAAATTACGACTAATCAAATATCCGAAAACCAACACTTAGAAATCGGACTAATGCTTACCACTGACTAACTACAAGGTGAAATTCTGGTAAGAAGTTTTGACTGGTGGGGTCCAACTAGTCGGGTATGGAGCCAAATGCTGGCTAACTACATTGGCTGGTGGTTGCGATAAAAATCATGGATTCACAGAAGTTAGAATTCGTAGGCAATTGAATTCTCTCTCAGTGGATGAGAATGGTCAATATGCTTTTATCGTAACCTAAAAGTCCTGGGATCGATCCTCAATGGCATCATAGGCATGCACTTCTGAAGAGTCTCAAACTGGTGCGAAACAGCTGACTTGTACTCCTTGGATTTCAGTGTTCATCTAATTAATGCCAGTGCGTTATCCAACTTGAAATTAATGAAATAACAATAATATATTATTCTTTTAATTCCTCTGACTGTTGCAAAATTGATAATAGTGATTCAGAAATCAAGCCTGACGTTATGTATCTCCGACTAATTATTTCTTCTAATCTATCCTGGTCTTCCCATGCCTTAGCAGTTCCTTAGAAAATATTCTGTCTCACTTTTTGCCTTAAGAAATTAAGGCACTCAGGCATAACTCAACCTCTCCTCTTACAATCTGTCAACTCTTGCATCTTTCCTATTCTTCTGTATTGTTCACTCTTATTCTTTTCTGGGTTGCTTAAAAAAGATTATGTCATACTTCTTAGAACTCTGAAGATTGTCAGTAGGACGAATGGTATCCCATTGGGCTATATCGTTGACATCGTCATTGATAGGCACTTGATTTCATGCAACAAATTTGCTAAAGGGATTTTGTCAGACTGTGAGCACCCACTCTACCCGCAGCTCCAACCACCTTGTGTCTCCTCAGGTAAAACAAGAAGTCATTTCAAAAGACTTTATGCGCTCACATCTAAGTATAAAAATTCCACGATACCATATTTGGCAAGTATTTTATATGATGAAAATGGTTTCAGGGACCAACTAACTAACCCTTATGGCACTGGTGAATAAACCATTTCCTCCATCCTTATTCCACCAAGCTTTGTTGTTGTTGTTCCCTTATTTTTTATAATCCTCTTGATTTTTAATTGGTGGATGGTGACTAGCAGTGGAATCCAGGATGCACATTTCGTCCTATTTGGGACTCGTCAACTGGAAGTACTTGCATTCTTCAGTGAGTGATGACGTTCCCACCGAGGCTCGAACCCAGTGCCCATAGTTTCCAACGCCAAAGTGTTATCCACTAGACCACTTGGGCCACGAGAGCCACCTCTTGTGCAACGGGTCATATTGATTTAATTGAATTTTAGATTTTTCCCGTCGATTGATTGGACCGAAGTGCTCGGTCTCAGATTGACATGTCGGCTTCTTGAAAATCTAAAATTCAATTAAATCAATATGACCCGTTGCACAAGAGGTGGCTCTCGTGGCCCAAGTGGTCTAGTGGATAACACTTTGGCGTTGGAAACTATGGGCACTGGGTTCGAGCCTCGGTGGGAACGTCATCACTCGCTGAGAAATGCAGGTACATCCAGATGACGAGTCCCAAATAGGACGAAATGTGCATCCTGGATTCCACTGCTAGTCACCATCCACCAATTAAATACTAATTAAATGCCCAGACATCGTCGAAGCATCTGCTCAAGAAGCCGACAGACATGTCAACCTGAGACCGAGCACTTCGGTCCTCTCAATTTTGGTTTTTATTTATTTTCTCATGATTGCAAACATTATTTAAGCTGTGTAATAACTGTTACTTTTTGTCGCTCCCCTCACCACCCTACTTTAAGAGAACATTAGATTCACTACTCCATAACATGCTAAAATAATTTCCAAATTGGGACGACAATACTATGTGAAACGAACCCACTGTTATTATTGTTGTTATTAGACTTGTTACTCTCATTGTGTACATTACTCATTTTGACTTTATTCCTACTGTAAATGTGGGCGAATTCCTGTGGTTAATTTTATTTATATTTTGAGTAAACCAGATGCAATATTGTGACAAATGCTGTGAATTCCATTCTGTATTATAAGTGCTGTATTTGGAATAAAGCAGAACCATGTACTCATACTGAGATATCGGAATGATATGAAATAAACTGACATGTTTTGTTATCTCATGAAATATCTACTAGTTGTCTTCTTTAATTGCTATCCCTCAAGTCAAGTAGATCAGTATGCTGTATTTATATTACCTCAAAGCACTGAACTGTTTTTCAAAATAATCATCTGCATATTTTACTAGGCTTGTCGTGGAATGGGACTTGACGATGGTGTATTCGTTTGTGATGGTCCTTTGTCAAGAGGCAAGTCTGAAAATCCTCCTTCAAGTGAACTACGAAGAATCCCAGTCGAAGCAGATCTTTTTATTGCTTATGCAGTACAACCAGGTAATGTTTCTGTCGTATGTTATATTGTTTTGCTTTCCTGTTTTATGCATGGCTTTAATTAAGTCTTTTATGTTGAAGAATCTCCATTACATGCTACTGGACGTTTATTATGATTGAGAAACTGTCATGGGTTATCAGTGTATAATTATTTGTAGTGCTAAATGCGTCTAAATGTTATTTTAGGAAGTACGAATGATTTTTTCGGCAAATGGTAACAACTTTACCAGTGTAAAATTATTTTATATGGATTAGATTATTTGATATCTTCATAATAAGGACTTTTGACAATCGTAGAACGGAATGGCACCAATATCCCCAATAGTCCCCGATGTAAAAGTTTTCTAAATATTTAACATCAGTGTTATGCCCCATTCTAGATAGGTCAAATTCTAGGCTAACTAATTCCTATGTAATGAAACAGAAACTGGAGGAAATTCAATTAGAAAAAGATGAAAAAATGATTAGTTTTGACATAACCAGTCTATATTACTAATATTCCCATTAATACAGCCCTGGAGGCAGTTAGGAATGAACTGTGCATTGATCATGAACTCAAAAGTAGAACTAAGCTCTTGGTTGAGGAAATAATATTAGGTGTCCAGTTATGTCTAATCTCCACTTCAAATTTCAAAATTAGCTATATTTACAAACGAATAGGGTGGCAATGGGATCTCCAATATCCCCAATAGTAGCAGACATATTTATGGATATTCATTATAAGTTATTTAAATTAATCCCAGAGTGTTAAGAAA